>JAJOOR010033425.1:0-11869 GCA_036250505.1 Solanum acaule | reverse complement strand
GGCTTTGTTACACTTGAGCTGAGGGTCTTCCGGAAACAGCCTCTCTACCTCCACGAGGTAGTGGTAAGGTCTGCGTACACTTTACCCTCCCCAGACCCCACCTAGTGGGATTTCACTGGGTATGTTGTTGTTGTTGTATTATTTTCATTCGACATCTATTGAAGTTTGATTAAATCCGAATTCATATAACAAAGTCCATTTTTAAAAAATACGTTTTTAATAACATTTCTTTCATACCCAAAAATCGAACCCCTCATTTCTAAATTAAGGACCTCACTATCATGTTACTCCAATACATTTGCCTTATTAGGCTCAAACTAATAATCTGATGCTTCAAGTCGGAAATAGTACATATTAGAGTTGAGCATAAATATTGAAAAATTAAAAAATGGGACCAAACAAAATTCATTCAATTCGTCCAGTTGAGTACAATTTTTATCCTAACAGTTTGATTCTTCAATTCGATGTTTAATTTAAAAGTCAACTTTTTGGTGCATCGAAAAATCAAACTTTATTATATATGATTTAAAGAAAAAGAAATTTACTAGGATTAGAGTTTTCTTGTCCTGCTGTTACCTGACACTTAGAAAAATGAGTTTTTGGGACCTCATTCATGGAAATTGGAGAGTTCCTTTTGATTTGGTATTTATTTTACTCCACTCATTTGTATTGAAAATTCATCTTAGAAATATCCAATCAAATCAAATAGAATCTGAAAAAAATAAATCGATTCGAACAAAATTCAATGATGTTATGTGCACACTTTTCTATAATCGAAAATTGAAGAATTGTACTTTTGATTTTAAACTTTTTTTTAAAAGTCATTTTAAACTTATTTTACGTTAATTTTAACCTTGTCAAACACTTTCAAAAACTAAAAATGACTTAAAAGTGGATTTGAATCTTACCAACTTTTAAGTCAATCCAAATAGGTTTTTTATTAACGAAAATAACTTAATTATCGCTAAATATAATTTTTAGGGACAATTAACACTCTTTGTAAATGTCTCTAAACCTTATAGTGTCATTAAATCTAATGACAATTAATTAATGTCGATAAACACTTTTAGTCTTTTTATTAATATACATATATATTGTCCTAAAAGCTATTTTTGTTACAATGATCCCTAAAACAAATAAAAAATCATTAGGTATAACAATTTTAAAGCACACAATATAATATATCACTAAGTTAGCTATATGTCACTATTAGGTTCCTTGGCTTCAACCCATTATTTGCTTTATTAGACTGAAAAATCAATCAAATGCTCAAAATTGAAAATAATACATATGAAAAAACATTATGTATAACAACTTTAAAGTTTACAAGTCCAAAAATATCGAAAATGTCTTCATATCGGAAAAGTTGCCTACCAATAATAATAAAAATATATTCAGTGTGATTTTATAAGTGAATCCAACATATAAAAAAAAAAAGGGAAATAAGGATTGAGATTATTCAATGGTTTCACTAAATTAGCTATATGTAACTATCACTAAATAGTACATATTAAAAATAAATAGAAAATCATTATGTATAATAGAATACCTAAAATGCCCTCAAATAAGAATACAAAATCTTCAATGGTTTCACTAAATTTGTTATATATCACTAATCACAATCATGTTATTTCAACATATTTATTTATTGCTATATATTGAGCTTTGAAAAGACACCCCAATGCTCCAAGTTTGAAATAGTACATATGAAAAGTCTTTATATATAACAATTTCGAAGAAAACAAATTCAAATCCTCATATCGAATAAACAGACATGATAATTTTCGGAAAAAAGAAAAGAAAAAACGAAATTAAAAAGGCAAAATAAGAATAAACAATCTTCAATGGTTTCACTAAATTTGTTACATATCAGCAAATTAAAATCATGTTAATATACTCCAACATTGGACTTTGAAAAATTAATCCAATGTTCTAATCTAAAAGTAGTACATATGAGAAACTATTACTTATACCAAATTTCAAAGCATACAAATTTAGAATATAAAAAATATTCTCATATCGACAAGCTGGCATGACAATTTCTAAAAAAGAACCAAAAAGAAAATAAGAACTTAGATTTTTCTAACATTTTTACTAAATTAGCAACACATTACTACCAACTCTCTCCAATACATTATTAGACTTTGAAAAATCACTGTAGTGCTCCAAATCGCAGTGGTAAAGTCAAAAGTTTCAATAACGATGTTCAAGATTTACTATATACATATGAAAAATATTTCTATGGATGTTCGACTGGTCATTCAAATGAGAAATAGTACATATAAAAAAAATCATTATAACAATTTTAAAGCACATAAATTTGTCATATAAAAATATCCTCGTATCAACAAGCATACATGACAACGTTCAACTCCTGAAATGCTACTTTTACAGCTGACGAAGGGCGTTCGACTTACCACCAAGCAGGAATTAGTATATATAAAAGATAATTGCATATAACAAGTTTAAAGCATACAATTTCATATACCAAAAATACCCTCGTAATGACAACAAACACGACACCGTCCAACTGCTTACATGTCATTTTATAGCCGACGAAGAATGTTCGACTTGTTGGGTTCGAAAGTGATTAGGAAGTCATGCGGAAGCTTACAATTGCATATCATATGGTTGATTATCAGACGACAAAAACTTATACTAAAAATATAATATTATTATATGAAAACTAATATAAGAGAACAATATTAAAACTATTGAGAGAATAAATCTCCCCATAAACTAAACTCTTAAACGTCTATATTGTGGAAGCTATTGTATTGTTCTATGAGTATGAATATTCAATTTATAGATCTCTAAACTTTTCTTCTAAGGAAAGAATAAACCAAGTATGAAGAAAAATATATTTTCCTTTCATGAAAAGTAAAAACATTTATGGTAATGTTTTGTTTTTTCTTTTAGAAAAAAATAAATTTCAAATAAGGTAAGAAAAATCAGGACAAAATCCTAACACGACTGGCCACCCAAACCGGAGACAACACATAAAAAAAACTCATTACATATAACAATTATTAAAGCACACAAATTCATAATACCAAAAATACCCTCGTGTTGGTAAGCAATCACAACAACAATCAACTACTTAGAAGTCACTTGTACATTTGGGTATTCGACTGACCACCCAAAGCGGAGATAAGTACATATAAAATAACCATTACATATAACAAATTTAATTCATTCAAATTCATAAATAAAAAATCCTCTCGTATCGACATGCAAACATGACAACATTCATCTGCTTAAAAAGCCACTTGTAAAACTGATGATGAGTGTTCAACTAGTCAACCAAATCGAAGATAATACATACAAAACAATTACCTACTATAAAAAAATACCCTGATATCGACAAACAAGCATGACAACGTCCAACTACTTAAAAACCACTTATACAATGTGGTCAACCCTGGATACCTGGCTCTTCAATGGGGGAAGGACCACGCTAGTCGTCTGAGTGTGTGGTGTGTAGTGGATGCGTCTTAGTGTCTTCTTACTATGAAAAAGAAATGAGAAAATATATGATTCTCATTCTCGAAACTCCACTCGTTCTCTCTAAAAAATGTTGGACTGATCATCCAAACTGGAGACAGTACATACTGACATATAACATTTTTAAAGCGCACAAATTCATAATACCAAAAATACCCTTTATATCGGCAAGCCAAATTTGGACAACAACTGCATCAATAAAATAGTGATTCAATAAGCAAACTGAATCATAAAAAATGGAACAAACTTCTCAAGGGTCAACAATTTTGCCCGGAGAAATCATTTTTGAGATTTTCTTGAGGTTACCTGTCAAATCCCTCTTGAAATTCAGGTGTGTTTCGAAATCTTGGCTTTTTTTGCTCTCAAGTCCTCAATTCAGCAAAACCCATGTCGATTTTTGCTTAAAGAACCCCAAATTGACTGATTATAGACTTGCTGTGGTAGCTTCTGTTTATGGTTCAGGTAGAAAATGCAATTTTTACAACATGGGGTTTGAAAATTCATGTCTTAGTGTGGCTAGAAATAGTTTTCCTGCTAAATCTTTAGCTATCTCAGCTAGGATTTTGGGTTCTTGTAATGGGTTGATTTGTTTAACTAGTGACTCGTTTACAGTAATGTTATTGAATCCCTGTACTGGAAAGTTTAATGTGTTTCCTGATTCAATGCTTCGGAGTAATGGTGGTGGTGGTGTTGGTTGTTTTATTAGATATGGATTTGGTTATGATGCATCTTTTGAAGATTATAAGGTTGTGAAGATCTTTAGTTTTCCTCATACTGAGGGAAGATATGAGAATATGGTTAATGTTTATAGCTTAAAGGCTAAATCTTGGAAAATGATTGAGGGATTCAATAGTGGTAGTTTAAATGGAAAGGTTGGTGTGTTTGTAAATGGGGCACTTCATTGGGAAGCGTCCCATAGTCATTGTTCGGGTTCGTTTTGGGAGATTGTTACTTTGGACCTGGCTGTAGAGAGATATGGGAAAATAGCACTGCCTAGTTATGAAGATGGAGGTGTTTATTGGACGTTAGGTGTTTCGAGGGGGTATTTAGTCGGTTGTTGCAACTACGAAAAGAATAAGGCGGATGTGTGGGTGATGAAGGAGTATGGTGTTGAGGAATCCTGGACTAAATTGGTTACCATCTCGTTACCCGTTGATCGTAGGGCTTATATCTTACCATTGTTCGTGGCTGAGAATTGTGATGAATTTCTGCTGCAGCTAGGGGAAGAGCTAGCACTGTATAATTCAAGGGATGGTTCATACAAGCGACTTGACGTTTACTCATCCGGTGATTATTTTCGTCAAGCTCAAGCTACGACCTACTTTGAGAGCCTTGCTTCACCTCATATGAAGTGATGTGATGACAGGTGACACTGTGGAGACACAGAAATTAAAAGAGGGTAAAAATCTTTCTGATTGTCTTGTATCCATGTTCTCATATTTAGTGATCACATTGTGTTCTTTTGCGTTCTTCCTTATCATGTAAGATGCTTGGTACTTCAACTAAATTGAAATATTATTGTTTTCATGCTCAATTAAGTTCTATCTTCCCGTGCAATTCATATCATGTTGATACACAATCCTCAATGCCAAATAGGAAGTAGCTGGTTGAATGCATTAATAAAGTGTGCGCTGGTTATCTTGCCGTGAGCTTTATGAAGATTAATAGAGTAATTTGGTTGACTATACAACAAAATTGGATATCTTAGTACAAAATGGAGCTTGTTTGTGAAAGTGGTTTTAGGTTGATTACTTGAAATTTAAGTGCTGCAAGTTTTTCTGTTGTATGTTTTTGGTGTGTTTTTCCCTCTTCAGGAACTGGGGTTAAGCATCTTTCGGTGCTCGTTAAATCATAAATGCTTCCCGTCAAGGATGATTAGCCTTACACCCACACACCCACATATACAGTATAACTGCCCTTCCCAATATGTTTTCATAGAGAAAAATTATCATACTGATTAGCCCGAAAACTGACCTAGGACATGTGTCTAGCTCCTATGAAAAGTAATGAAAAAAGAAATTAAAGTTTCCCATTTGTGTTAACAAGAGATTCTTCCCCATCTCTTCATTACAGATGGACAGGATGTTGTTATGTTATTGGTGATGTAGATTGATTGCATTGAGTGCATTCTTGATCTCGTAACGTCACTTTTACTAAGGTAGCATATTGAGGTAACCGAGACACAACCCTTGAATTGGTTTGCGTACAAACTAGTGCATGTGTTTGTTAAAATGCTTAAAGTAAAGTAGTCATGTTATCTTTAGTCGTGTATGTGTTGGAACAAGCATATTTCACGGAAAGACACAAAATTATCTCGAGAAGATAATTAGATAAATAGTGACTAAGTTAAGCCTTCATATGTCATACATGACTTGTTATAACTCTTGTGAATGTATCGAAGAGAAACTTGCTAGTTGTATGTGTTGAATGCTTTAAGTGACCATGTTTGAGTAAAGTGTGCCTTGTATGTATGATATGAACGACCTGGACTGTACTGGTTATGTGCTTGATTGTTTGCTTTCCCATGTTTCCTTGTCATCGATAAAGGGGCGAGGGACAAATTTACATTATCTAAACCAATGACACGATCAATCAATGCAGGAACCACAAGAATTCTGGGTTTGTTCATCATCGAATCAACTTCTGCCTTTGAAGCTGATCTCATGGACGATATAAATGGTGGTGCAAGTAAATACTTGTAAGTTCCCGTGATCTATGCATTTTCCAGGTACCTCTTCGAATGGTGGCATTGTTCCTTCGATAGAGCTATGCATTTTTCAAGCATACTTCGAGCACGAGAGTATTGAGGTTCAAAGTACACACCTACGGTTCACCATTCTATCTCTAACACAAGGAAGGAAAGAATCTCGAGATGTTTCGAAGATATTGGCAATACTATCCAGAAGATTTAAGATAAATTTTTTGCCTTTATTTTACTTTTGGTGTAAAGAAGAATTTGTATGATGAACTATGGAACTTTTGTTTGCTCTCTTTATGAATTATTATTATGGCTTTTAGCAATGCCTTTTGTGCTAATGGAATTTAACTTTTTAAGTCAACATCTATGATAACTTTAAGTGGGAAAAAAAGGGTTTAAAATGCCCCTAACGTATTAAAAATAGTATATAAATTAACAAGAACATACCCCGTGAAATAAGATAGAGATAAAAGCTGAACAACATTCTTCTTGAATCTTATTATTATTATTGTTGTTATTGTAGGCGAAAGAATGAACATTTCAACTATATATTTTGCGGAGATTAGATTTTATATTCGGCCCTCTTTATAAAATCCATCGCCACCTGACTTAAAAAAATAAGAATAAACATGTTTGGTCATAAAATTCTCCGAAATCAAGTTGAATTTAAGATATTTTTTTTAATTTTTTTTTTTCCAATTACGACGTCGTTCTCTCGTTGATTACTCAGCCTAGTATAGCGTCTCTCTGAAAATTTCTTCGATTTTCAGTCGAATTGCAGAAATGGCGGATCGGTTTTACCCAAATGTAATGCCGGATTTTGTTGCAGAGAATCCGGCGATAGAAGAAGAACAACATCCAATTCCGCAAGGAACGAATGAATCACTGTTGAAGCTTCTCTCAACACCATACCACATTCTATCCGAAAAGTTCAAACGCGCAGCTCTCGATCTCAAAGAAACTGTAAGCAACTTGATATTCTTTCCTTATATGATAGATTATTCATAGTCATAATTGTTAAAATATCATTTTTTTGGGAGTTTCACTTTTTCATAGTTCAAGTAGGAAAATAGAGCAAATTATGATTGAGGTATGGAACTCGTGAAAAAGTGATAGTTCTGGTGTGTTTTTGATGGTTGACTCTTATTAATAGTCTATTTGATCAAGCTTCTAGAAAGGTAAAAGTGAAAAAAAATAAAATGTTTGATTTAGAGAATTTAGTTATTTGGCCAAGCTTTTAAGCAAAAAAATAATAATTCTAGAGGACGGAGTAGCAAAATATGTTTTTCGGAAGCTAAAAAATTAGTTTTTTCGTGTACTATTGGAAACTTGGACAAGAATAACTTGTTGCTCTAATATTGGTAGAAGTGTTTCTCAAATTGATTAGCCAAACATAAACGGTTACTCTTCGAAAGTACTTTTTTTGGAAAAGACTTTTGATTAAATAAATTACTTTTTTCAATTAAGTAGATTTTGGAAGCTTGGTCAAACAGGCTATAAATAGCATAATGCCATGAGTCTAATATGATTGATTTTAGCTAGTTTGAGATTGAGGTATAATTGTTGTTTTTGATGAATTGGTGTTTGGTGCGGTTGCTAACAGATAGTGGTGGAGACATGGGGACTAACAAAGCAACAGGTTCCAGATTTTACACTATATTGTGGAACCCTTGGGACTGCTTTTTTGCTCTTCAAGGCCTATCAGGTGACGAAGAACACGAATGACCTTGCTGTTTCCTCTCAGATTGTGAAGGATTGTGACTCTGCTTCTCGACACTCAAGGTTTGCGCTTGATCTGGGGAAAGTCTTATCCTTTCTATGTTATATGCAGTGTGGTTTATTTAAAGTTTCCACTGACGATACATCATCAAAATGAACTTCTTTTTGTTGATTTTTTGTGTTACTTTGATCAATATCTCACACGCCTTTCTTGGTTTCCAATTTAAAGTTTCAAATGGCGTCAAGATAAGAAATTGGGCCTTTTTTTGGTTGATTTTATGTGTTAATTGGATCCATGAGTTTTAATTATTGGCATCCCTTTATGGGGTTTTCAATGTAAAGCTTCAATTGGCAGCAATATGAGGAAAATGGACTTTTCTAGTATATGTTTTGTGTTACTTTGGATAAAATGATCTTGAGGGAAGTGATGACTTCCTGGCTTTTCAATTTAAAGCTTCAAATGGCAACCGGTTAAACAAAATGGCCTTTTTTTTGGGTTGATTATTGTGTTAATTTGATCAATGAATTATAGGGATGTGACGTTCCTATGTGGGAGAGCTGGGGTTTGTGCACTAGGTGCCGTCGTTGCCAAGTACATGGGTGATGATCAATTGGTTTTCTACTATGTATCTCAATTTAAAGAGGTTTGGTTTTGATAGCTTATAGTTAGATTTTCATATTGAAGGTTTGTTTTATATAAACTTCCGTCTGCGTTTTCCCTTACGTGATAGGAAAACAAAATGGAAGCTTATAGCTAGACTTTCATATTGAAGGTTTGTTTTATATAAGCTTCTGTTCTATTTTCCTTTATATGATAGCTTACAAGATACACATTTGGTTCTAAGAGCAGATAAAATTAACCAAAGATCTTCCTGATGAATTGCTGTATGGTAGAGCTGGATACCTCTGGGCCTTTCTATTTATAAATAAGCATATTGGCCAAGGAACAATTCCTTCCACCTACACTGTAAGTGCAACAATAAGTTCTGTAATCTAAGCGGGCATTAGTCAGGCCGTTGTGATATCCAATCCAAACTTATCCTTTCTTGATTGTGTCTTAGGCTGCTGTGATCAATGAAATCATCAAGAATGGAAGAAAATTGGGCGGGAAGGGCAGAAGCCCATTGATGCATGAATGGTATGGTGAGATGTACTGGGGTGCAGCTCATGGATTGGCTGGAATTATGCATGTTCTGATGGACTTTGAACTGAAACCCGATAATCTTGAAGATGTCAAAGGGACTTTAAAGTACATGGTTAAGAATCGCTTTCCCAGTGGAAATTACCCTGCAAGTGAAAATGATAGGAGGAGAGATTTACTCGTGCATTGGTGCCATGGAGCTCCAGGGATTGTGCTAACACTTGTCAAGGCAGCTGAGGTAATTACCCCTTTAATTATATTTACCTCACATGGTATTATGTATGACATCTTACTGATCGAAGATTCATCATTTCCTTAATTAATTGTGGGAGTTTGAGCATCCAGACTTTCCTTTTGTCAGTACATAGAACTCCCTCGAGTTTTTTCTCTGTTTTTATGCTCCTGAGATGTAAGAGGTTCTAGCAGCTCTTACAATGACGAATTCAATCTTTTTTTATATGGCAACTGTCATGGTTTTTAACATCATAAGTTCACTTTCAACTGTTTTCACCCCATCTAGATTTCAATATATTGTAACTAAGTTAAAGTATCTCAAGGAGGTCGCGATCTATGGAATTCTGCATTGAACTTACCTTGTTATCCCTGGACAATTTTTAGCGTGTTCTTCATTGCATTTGAAACAAATTGGGTTTTCAATGAGCATTAATGTGTTACTGCATTCCTAAGAAGAAAGAGGAATGAAGAAATTGTGTTTTCAAGTTCATATAGTTTTTGGTTTCCTTTGCTCAAGACTTTCTGTCAGTTGATTTTGTAACTTGAAGTGACATGGAATATTCCAATGCCAGGTTTTTGGAGACGAAGAATTTCTTAATGCAGCAGTAGCTGCAGCAGAGGTAGTATGGAACCGCGGTCTTCTTAACCGTGTTGGGATTTGTCATGGCATCAGCGGGAATGCTTATGCCTTCTTATCTCTGTATCGGCTCACAGGAAATGTGGAGTACTTGTATAGAGCCAAAGCTTTTGCCTGCTTCCTTCTTGATAGAGCTCACAAGCTAATAGCGAAAGGAGAAATGCATGGAGGAGATACCCCATACTCCCTTTTTGAAGGTATTGCGGGTATGGCTTATCTTTTCCTAGACATGACAGATCCAAAAAACGCCCGATTTCCAGCCTATGAGTGAAAACTTCATCCCACTCAGAGAGCAGGGCATAGTAGCACTTCTCTTACGTGTAGATCAAACTCTCTTCTGTGATATGCACCTACATCTCTTCTATTTCATTTGCTTTTATCCCATTTGCATGTTAGACCAGATTCAAAATGATTCAATGAAGTATAACAGGAAATGTTGCTGTAAAGTCTGTGGAAACATAATGTAGAACCGAGGCATCCAAAACCGTTGCCTCGCTTATTGATCAACATACAAGTAGAGATATGGCGAAAATGTGATCAGCATTCAAATTCAAAGAGGGAAAAGCATTGCTTTGACTCATTTTCGTCAAACGAGCTTGTTGAGGAAGTTGATGATCAACTGATTGACCTGTTGAGGAAACTGCTCTTGGACAAAATGGCTTCCTTCTGGTAAGAATGTGATTTCAAGATTAGGTACATACTCTTTCACCATTCCACTTGAAATAAAGTGCTCTAATCCACCAAACTTAAGGGCATAATCCTTCTCCCCCATCACAGGCAAAGATGGAACTTTGATTTTGATATCTTCAACTCCATATTCTTCTAGCCAAGCCCTGCCAAAAAAAAAAAAAACCACCTTAATATTTTTTTTATACTACGACAGACACGGTGCTCTAGACTACCACGAAGCCTAATCCTATCGAAAAGTGAGAAAACATCAAACTACCTACTAATCTTCTATCCTAATCTGATGCTCTAAATATGACCACAACTAGAGTTGAATAGAAGTGACTGACCTGTAAGGCACCTGCAGTGCAGTCTGGAAGCCTGAGTTTTCATAAAGAGATGCATAGTTTGCAAGATCTTCTTCAGTAAACCAGGCAAGTAATGGTGTAGAAGGATCAACCAAGTCCATAATTTCTTCATCATCCTTTGCTACTGGCAATTCACTTCCAGAGAATAATATATAAATGTTTTTAACTACTGTTTTTGTATCAAAACGCCCAAAGTCCGCTTCAGCTCGCCCTGGTTCCTGCAAAACATAGGCGAGGTGAAGCCAGATTTCAACTTTATGGATTTTGGACTTTAGCATAACGACTAATAAAATGTGCAAGTGTTAGATAGAGCTAGTAATATGAAGTAGGGGTGTACATGACCGGGTTAGTTCGGGTTTTTCAAATATCAAACCAAATCATTTGTATAAAAAATTTAAATTTATAAACCAAATCAAACTAATAAAATTCAGATTTTTTTGGGTTTTTCAACCTCGGGTTGGTTCGGGTTTTTCAAATACCAAACCAAATCATTGTGTCGAATTTTTTAATTAACCAAACTAATAAACCTCAGATTTTTGGATTTTTTCGGTAAAGTTTGCATACAAACATATAATTAACTTGTGCTCAAATATTTCTTTAGTCCAACCAAAATATAATTATTTAAGGTGTTTCTTAAGAAAATAACACAAAATATGAGATGAGTGATGACACTAAAATATTCAATAAAAAATAATAATGAAATCATCATATAAATAAATATTGCAAAGTCATAATGAAAATGATCATAATTTAAAAGTACTAAATCATGCTAAAATAAGTTTAATAAGTATTAGTTACATTACTAAATATTTAAGGAAAATTAAAATTAGATTATGTATTTTAATTGTCTAAACCAATGTAAAACTAAAGAATAAATATTCAATATTATTGTCATTCTTAGT
>JAJOOR010033424.1:0-17538 GCA_036250505.1 Solanum acaule | reverse complement strand
TCCAGGTTCTGGGAGGGATCTTTATTTGTATATATGTTTTTGGTTTGCTTCCGCCTGTTTATATTGTTATTTGTCTACTCTTGTTTAGTTTCTACCCTTAGACCCATTACTTGTTGTTCCGGGTTACGGGTTGGCTTACCTACTGGTGGGTTATAGTAGGTGCCATCATGACTTGAGAAATTGGGTCGTGACACTCATGAACTACTATTGTCTGTCTATGAAGCCTCTACTAACTGAGATGGATATCGGTACAAGACCCACGACATCCTAATAACAAAACTGAAATGATTAAACATAAATGAGGGATCCTTCAAAAGAAAGAAAGCTCACCAAACAACTCTAGAACTGCAACTGGTATCAACGAATCGCCTGTTGATGACCCTAATCTCCTGTATCTGCATCATGTAACGATGCAAGCCAAATGGCATCAGTATATTGAATGTACGAGCATGCAAGGGGAAAACTAGAAATAACATAAAGCTTGAACTTGGAAAGAATGAAACATACTCACCTCGACTTTACTCTACTTAACTCAACCTCAACTCATGGATACTCAACTTAATGCAGTATAAAATAACAATAAAAGTGTAGTTTATATAAAGCATTTAAAATAGTATATAACAACTCAATGTATTTAAAAATACAATAGTAACTCAAAATAACTCTGTTTGGGTTATTCTCTAATCGACAACCATCACTATGAGTTATGTGATGATACAACGCCTCATCCACGCTGTCACAACTGTCCTATACCGTGTCAAAACTCCTCAACTAAGTGAATCCACTAAGTTATGCTAAAAATCAATAAGGAATCATCTAAAAAGTATGACCCTTTCTACCTACATTGGCTACATGGTGTATTAGGACTTTGAGTTATCTAAACTCGTCCCCATATCGGGGCTCAATACTACTCCCAAAATATAAATTAGCTCATATGCTTAAAAACATTTACTCATCCTCAACTTTGAGATTATTACTCAAAAGATTTCTCTTAAAAGAAATAGTACTCAAAACTCCTCATGAACTCCTTTGGAAATCGGTGTTTCCTCTCATTTTAAATGTAGAAACATTTACTCTTGGGAATACTATGTTCCCATATGTCATTTTTTAAAAAACAAAACTTAACTCTCCTCATCCTCAAACTCAAGTACCCATGTCTTAAAACAAGTTTTCAAAGATTGTAAAAGACTTCTCTAAATGACTCGAAAGAACTCTCAAGACTTGATTCTTTACTCTACCTTGAATTTGAATTATGAATTCAAGATTATGAATCATATCTCGATGCTTAGATGTAGTTTAGAGTAGTTAGAATTAAAAAGGAGTGAAGGTATCCTTTAAAAGACCTCTGACGGGCCAAACAAAGGAAGAAGGGATGCTGGTAGGAGACCCTGACGCATTGAGTGGCGCGGAGCGCCAGCCCCTAAACTACAGAAGACAATTCATGGTGCACTATTGGCGCGTCGCGCTAACCCCCTGCCTAGAAATCCAGATGAATTTTCTTTCTCGTTTTCTGACCCTAATTCACCTAGAATCGAATGGTTTCTTTCAAACTCACTTAGATTCGAATACCCAACATAAGTACATGAAAATCTATTCAAAACAGCCCTCAAACTCAAAAACTCATCAAACCCATTCTTATTCAAGAACGAAAGCAAAACTTCAAGAATACTTATCAAGAACTCCACATTCTGAATCTTATGGATGAAATTTGAATATGTAAATAATGATTGGCGTGTGGGTGAACGAACCCAACACTATGAAAACTTACATACATCGATTTGGCGAAACAAATCCTCGATTCGCAAGAAACCTCGATCGTTCTTCCTTTTCTCCTCTTTTCTCTTCTTGAACTCTCTTATAAAACCCTAAGCGTAATTTAGGATTTTTAAAACTGACCCAAATCATATTTGACCCCAAAATAATACAAAATCTTTTTAAGCTGATGGGATAAGGAAAAGACCAAAATACCCCTCACTAATTCGGGTAAAATTTCTTTAACTGGACAGACTGATTTTAAACGGGCATATCTCCCTCATCCAAACTCGAAACATTGAAAACTCAATGGCGTTGGAAAGAGGATTCAAAGACCTTTCATTTGATATCTTATGGGCTACCTAATCTTCCTTTACTGAAAGTTATGGTCATTTGAAGTTGACCCAAAGCTCACAACTTAGGCATAACTTGCCAAATTCTCAATGTGGCTCTTTCCAAATTTGTTCTTTCTAAATTTAGCTCTTTCTAAGGGGGGATGAATATAATTATCTTACTCATACTACTTTTTTGCATCTTTTTATGAATATCATAACACTTGCAGGTCTAGTTTATAATTCAAAGCAATACTTCTTTCGAAGCTTTTGTGAGTTGTTTGGCATTCAAAGTGATGTCATACTTCATATATATTTAATTTCATACTTTATTATTTCAAACAAAATTATAATTTTGAGATGATTGTATTCAATTATATGTTTTTGTATTGATGACACTTATTTTTGGTGTGTTTTGTTACTTAACACATTTTTTTCTATATTTAAAATATGGGGTTATGATTTTAAATTATGCGTTATTTAATTACTTCCGCGTCTCATTTTAGTTTTCCTTTGGATGGAGGGTTGGCTTACCTATTGGTGAATTAGAATAGGCATGACCATGATCTTTGAAATTTTAGATCATACAAAAGTGATTTTTTCTTATAATTAACAATGTTTCCTTGGATATTGTGTTTAAGAAACTTAACAGTGAAAAATAATATTTGTCAAGAAAACATCGCCCTTCATACTAAACCCGTGAAAGGAAAAAAGACAAAATTATACGTTTGTCTTGCCTAA
Source organism: Solanum acaule (assembly GCA_036250505.1). Lineage (NCBI taxonomy): Eukaryota > Viridiplantae > Streptophyta > Magnoliopsida > Solanales > Solanaceae > Solanum > Solanum acaule. The sequence goes on along the minus strand of JAJOOR010033424.1, from coordinate 14,713 downwards.
AGAAAGAAAACAATAAATACATAGGTCAAATAAAAATTATTTGTACGACAAATACTTATTTTGATCCATGAGTTATATGTATATTTCAGTTTTGACCCATGTATGATTCTACTATGCATCATTAGCCTTCAATTAATATAAATATATCAAATTAATGGAAGTTAAAATGTTAACATAATAAATAAATAAATAAAATAATTTAAAAAATAAAAATATGAACTAACTATAAATGCTTAAACGACCATATGTCAATTTTCGTCGTCATCTTCTTCTTTAGAAGTCGTGGGTTAATATTTTCAAATGACTTTTATAACTGTATTATTTTAAATTTTTTGGTTGAATTAAGTCGTTATATTTTTAAAATAAATGACTGTATTAAAATTTTAATTTTTGTTAGTTTGAAGGATCAAAATTGCACAATTAATTGAAGGTTAATTATGCTTTATCAAATTATGGAGGGACCAAATGTGGAATAAATATATAACATAGGGATTAAAATCACTATTTAAACGTACTCATTGGCCAGGGTAAGTACTATATAACGCCGACCAAGAGGGTGAAGTGTTTCTCCGTTAGACTTAGTCTTCTATATAACAAATCAATTTTTGTATCTCATCCTCTCAAATCATTGACGGAAATAGTTCATTGACAACTACTTGTTAGAATATGATGGATGAAGTTCGCGTGATGTTAGTTGATCATGTCAAAGAGAAAGATATTGAAATGGTTGATTTGCTGAAGTCTTATGACTATAATGGTGACATTTCTATAAATTTATCCATTGAATTTATAACTTTTGGTTCTATAAATACATTTTATGTGATTTTCTTTTCAAAAGAGATTTAATCGATATGATGCTTCTTCTAGTTTTAATATTTATCGCTTATTCGATTCATCTTTTGTCTAATACATCTTGAATTTGTCTTTTCCTTGTGATCATAACACTATTTCTATACTTGTTTATGTAATTATTCTAGTTATTAAATGAGTTTTGCGTGTTTATAAAAAAAAAAATTAGATTCTTTATTTTTGTTCTTGCTATACGTATATGTCATATACTCGATTAGCTTCCTCCACATAGATGTTTATGATAATTCAAAGGGGAATATAATTTTTTATGTTACTATTTATGTCATTTCAATTTTATCAAGTATTCTTGAAGGGACATCGTTTTATGTTAATTTTAACTATTTAATCAAACCTACATATGTGTTTTACATTTGATCTCTTTGTAGAACTAGTTTTTCAACACGTGCGTTGCACGTGATTACCAATTCAGAAAATATATGTTATACTAAATAGTATTGCTTATTTAAGCGAAGATTTGAATAATCAACTCTAGACAAAATAATATTACAGATTCTTTTGTGAATGTTCAATGTGGTCATATATATCTCTTATTCACGCGAACCTATAAAGATGGTCGATGAAAATTTTTATTAGTTAAATGCAATAATGTATATATTTATTTTAATTTGATGAGGCTCAATCATGTAATTAGTCGTATCTCACTAATATTACATTATAGACGATATTTGTTGTGTATTTTTCTTGTCATCTAACCAGATGTGCTTTGCACATGTATTACATGTTAAACTGTTTAGATGGCATATGAAGAGTGGAAAGAACAACTATATTTTATTTTTAGAACTATTTTTTGTATATTAATTTTTATTTTATCATTTATAACATAATAGATGGCGTTCTTGTTGTTGGCTCTCATATTTGACTTGTTGATTGACTGTGTACATAAATCAAAGATAGTTATCTAACTGTCCATAGATAACTGAGAAAGGCTTCCATTTTTTTTTTACTGGAAAAACTAAAAATTAAAATTAAATAAAATATTTTATCTGTGAAATCATATAAGTAATCACATGTTTATCTTCCACCTAACAAAGATATAGTTCATATGCTTGTAAACGATTTTCAATATATTCAACCAAGCATGACTCATGCAAGGAAATATAACAACTCCGTGTTATCACATATATAAGAGTGGTATAATAATATGAAAAATTATTGGTCAAAAGGTAATATAAGGAAAGATGAAAGATAGACATAATTAATGTAATAACTATGAGAATTCATATTATTATAACTAAAAAATGTAAAAGAGAAAGAGTAATGTATTGTGGTATTCCTAACATATATAATACTTTATAACTAAAGAATGAAAATATTAAATCACACGAATTTTTTTGAAATGCAAGAAGTAGAAGAGTAGAAGATTAAAACAAATTGTGGTTGAAAATTAAGAGGAATCCCCTCTATTTATAGTAACAAAGGGTAGTATGAACAAATGTTTTTTTTGTGTCTTATTTGAAAAGTCACGACCTTTCCAAGAAGTCACAACCCTTTGGAAAAGTAACAACTTATTAAAAAAGTCACAACTCATTGGAAAAGTCAAAACTCATCAAAAAATCACAACACTTTGAAAAAAGTCACAACTTATCGGAAAAGTCACAACTCATCGAAAAAGTCACAACCTAAGTTTGGGATATTATAGTAATTTAACATTCAAGTTAGGAGTTCATGCTTTTAAGTTAATATAGATTATAGATAGATATAGATATATATAACGAAAAAAATGATCTTTTACAATTGGTTGAGTGACATAAAGGCAAAAGATAAAATTAATTGAATCTATCAAAAATAATATTTGAAGATGTAGATCGTTGAATTTAAATAATCTTTCTATCATTTTAAGAAAAAATATTTGGATGGTGAAAGTAGCACAAATTAGGGTAACGGAAAGGAAAGAGAAAGAGCGAAATAAGAACAGATCTAATTATCATTATTATTTACCTTGAGATAACATTTTAATTGGATTTAGACAAAAAGGTGGGTAGACTCGATTTTCATTAAAGAACATTTACCTTCATATTTTTTTTAATTAAAAATTTCTCTCTTAAATTCAAGGAGTTTTTTTTTTTAACTCTACAAAAAATATGTGCATATTTTTTAAAACATTATCTTAATATAACTTGTTATTTCATCCTTTCGATAACTTTTTATCTCATCCTTTCGATAGTGTCTATCTCAAAAAAAGATATGCATATTTTTTTTTATATATTTTGTATTATTTTATACATATTTATGCTACAGACCTCTCTTCTTCTTCTTATTGCTTCCACGTAGTTGTATCTTTTGGTATATTCATCGCTCGAAGTTGGGTTTTGACTTGCCTACATGAGGTTTATGGCAAGCACCATCATAGTTCAATTTTAGATCATGACATGTAATGAATTAAACTTATGAACTGTTCTTGGTATATTTCATACTTCTTATGATATTGTTATCTAATTTTATGTAAATCAGCCTATGATAGTTACTAAGTACATATATTATCTTACTTATACTACTTTTGTTGCATCTTTTCATAAATATCCTAACACTTGCAGGCCTAGTTTATATTTCATTCAAAGCATTACTTGGCGTTCAAAGTGTCATGACCTAGACCGTCATGATTGGCACCAACAGTAACCCTCCGGTGGGAGAACCATTAATACTAATCAGCTAACCCAAGAACTAAACATCTCAACCAAAATCTAAAGCATTTAAAGATACGGAAGCGGGTTTAAATGCAGAATTAAAGTAGAGTTCCCATAAACTCCAAAAGACCTAACAACGACTAACAAACATTCCAGAAATATTCCCTAGAACCTGAAAGTCAATGTACCAAAACTCTAACAAGGAACCATAAGTCTACAGAAAATGGGGACAACCCAATTAAACATGTGAATTTCTAAAGAACTAATCAAAGTCCGAATAAGATGGACTGAGCAAAAGGAGAACTTATGGTAGCTTGGAAGAACTGGCTCACCCTTGAATTTGAATCGGTCACTGGTCTTCTAAACGAGGTATGTCAGTAGTTGCCTGAAGATGCACTGTACTCAACAAAGAAAGAGCAAGTACAGTATCAGTATACAACCACAGTGTACTGGTAGGATCACACGACTATTCCAATAATTGAAACATATACAAGTAACCACAAAATAATAAACAGTCATATACCGAACATATACAATATAAGTCATCATATAAGGATCAACGAACAATACCACATTCTCAATAATACAGCTATATGACAAGTTAATGGTCCTCTCATGGAACCCACACCCAAAATGTTAGAGTACCGAAACGTGGTACCTGATCCAAGTTAGTGTGCCGGACGTGAAACCCGATCCCATATATGCGCCGGAACGTGGCACCCAATCCAAGTTTGTGTGTTAGAACTTAACGCCCGATCCATTCAACAAGCCACAATCACAATCATAATGTACATTCTCATAATCATACTATCAAGTGTTGATTCATGGCATATAATCATTTGTTTATACTTATTCGCATTTGGTGATAAATAGTGCAATATTCGCATACATACATGCATTAAAAATAAGTAATTACTAACATACATCACACCAACTTGAAATCACAACCATCACCTACCTCGAACAAAGATTGAACCCTCCTAAGATACTTGATTCTTCCCTTTTCGGATTCTTTCCGCTTGTTCTTGGTCTACAAACAATCAATATAACGCAAGGATCAATAAACAAGGACTAATTACCCAGATTACAATCAAAATCATCAACCCTAGGCCAAACCCATGATCCTAATATGCAGCTAGAGCTTTTTCCCACCATCCAAATCAGTTTCAAAATCCCCCCCCCAACAATAATTATCCATGAATTTACATTCCACGGATCGAAAAATGGATTCGGGGAGTAAAAACCTTACCTTAGCTTTAAAAATGGTGAAAAACTATCAAGAAGTCGCCCTAGTTCGTCTCCTAACTCTTAAGAACGAAGTATGCAGAATAATGATGTTTTGGGGGTTTATTTCCGATTTAATTCGCGACTGGCCCGCTATGGCGGCCACCATCCCGTCACAGGGGCCCTGCCTTAGGGGCAATAATCCTGCCCTAGCGGCTTTCACGGAAACAGAGAGTCAATTTAAGAGTTTCAAACTCCCATTTCACAACACACCTTCAATCCATGACACTCAAAAACTACATGTTCACGCTAAGATCGGTTTCAGGAGTTCTACTCACCCGAATTCAATTTCGTAAAGTTGTACGGGTTCCTTAACGTCCTAGCTATCCACTCATGAAATCAAATTCCTTATTAAATCTCCCAATAATTACCAGATTTACCTATACCCACATGACTCCGATGTAGTCCAAAATTGGACTAGGCTAGGAAATCCCAAGCTACTACCAAAAAGTTTTCCAGCCCAAAAATTTTCCCCGATGGTCTTTCCATAATGATGGGAACAGGTCGTTATAATAGATACAAATTTACCCACCACTCATCCCCAAGTGACAAACTTAGGGGAAATGGGCTAAAGTAAGGGTAGAGTAGTACCTGAATCGATGAATAACTAGGGATACTTGTCTCGTATGTCCTTCTCGGTTTTCCAAGTAGCTTCCTCAACTGGATGATGCTTCCATTGAACTTTCACGGACTTAATCTCTTTGGTCCTTAGCTTACGGACATCACGATCTAGAATTGCAATCGGTTCCTCCTCATACTGGAGGTCTTTGTCTAACAACATTGAATCCCACTTTATGATGTAATCCCCATAACCATGGTATCTATTCAACATGGACACATGAAATACTGGATGAACTCTCGATAGGCTAGGTGGTAAATCCAATCTATACGCCACTGGCCCTAAACAGTTAAGAATCTCAAACAGACCAATGTAATGAGGACCAAGTTTTCCCTTCTTGCCAAATCTCATCACCCCTTTCATAGGTGATACCTTAAGAAAAACCTTCTCACCAGTTTGAAATGTCATGTTACTTGCCTTATGGTCCGCATACTTTTTCTGTCTACTCTGGGCTGCTAAAAGCTTAGCTTGAATACTCCTCACTTTAACTTGAGCATCCTTCACTAAATCAATCCCCAAAGGCTTCACATCTCCAGCCTCAAATCATCCTATGGGTGATCTACATCCCCTCACGTAGAATGCCTCAAACGGTGCCATATTTATGCTGGAGTGATAACTATTATTATAGGAGAACTCACACAACGGTAGGAACTTATCACAATTCCTTCCAAAGTCAATCACGCATTCCCTCAACATGTCTTCTAACACTTGAATAGTCCTTTCTAACTGTCTATCCGTTTGTGGATGGAAAGTTGTGCTAAAAGTGAGTTGTGTGCCCAATTCATCATGCAGTTTCCTCCAACTTGGATGTGAATTGCGTACCACGGTCTGAGATGATAGAAAGAGGCACCCCGTGCAGCCTTACTATCTCTTTTACATAAACTTTAACCAACTGTTGAGCATTATTATCTATTCTGAACGGAATAAAATAGGCTGACTTAGTCAATCTGTCAACCACTACCCAAAGAGAATCAAACTTTCCCAAAGTCTTAGGAAGACCAACCACGAAATCCATAGCTATCCTTTCCTACTTCCATTCCTGAATCGGCATTCTCTAAAGCAAACCTGCAGGCCTTTGATGCTCATATTTAACTTGTTGGCAATTTTGAAACTTAGCCATAAACTCTGCTATATCTTTCTTCATGCCAGGCCACCAATAAAGTCACTTCAAATCTCGGTAAATCTTGGTTACACCCAGATGAATGGAATATCGCTAATCATGGGATTCTGTCAACAATTTCTGAATCAAGTCATCTATTCGAGGCACACAAATTCTTCCTTTAAAACTGAGCACACCTCCCGTATCAAAAGTGATCTCTTGTGCTTTACCAGACACTGTCTTCTTTCTAAGCTCATTCAAACTGTCATCCTCAAACTGTTTGGCCTTGATCTTCTCAATGAACGTGGACGTCACCTCAATTCTAGCTAACACCCCACCTTTCTCTAAGATGCCCAACTGCATGAACTTAGACTCTAAGTTCTGAGTTTCCTTAGTCAAAGGTCGTTTGGATACACGCCAGCAAGCTAGACTACACATACTCACTGCCTTCTGACTTAGTGCGTCTGCCACTACATTAGCCTTACCCGGATAATACTGGATGGTTACATCATAAACCTTGAGTAACTCCATCCACCTTCGATGTCTCAAATTCAGATCATTTTGATTGAACACATGTTGCAGACTACGATGATCAGTAAACGCCTCACACTTGACACCATAGAGGTAATGTCGCCAGATCTTAAGAGCAAACAATACCGCTGCCAACTCAAAATCATGTGTTGGGTAATTCCTCTCATGCACCTTCAATTTTCACAATGCATAAGCTATAACATTCTTATCCTGCATTAACACAGCACCCAAACCCAAATTTGAAGCATCACAATATACAATAAAATCCTTACCTTCCACCGATAGTGCTAGAATAGGTGATGTGGTCAAGAGAGTCTTGAGCTTTTGAAAGCTCTCTTCACACTTTTCGGTCCATTCAAAAGGTACCTCTTTTTTGTTCAACCTTGTCAGATGTGGCAATAGAAGCAAAGTTCTTCACAAATCGACGATAGTAGCTAGCGAGCCCCACAAAACTCCTAAATTCAGTCATAGAGCTAGGCTGAACCCAATTCTTAAACGCTTCAATATTTTGGGGATCTACCATTACCCTTTCTTTGGAAACTACATGCCCCAAAAAGGCAACTGAATTCAACCAATATTCACACTTAGAAAAATTCGCATACAACTTTTGTTTCCCAAGAACACCTAGAAAAATACGAAGATGGTCGGCATGCTCTTCCTTACACTTTGAATAAACCAGAATATCATCAATAAATACTATAACAAAATAATCGAGAAATAGTTTGAACACACCATTCATCAAACTCATGAAAGTTGCAGGCGCATTTGTCAACCAAAATGACATTACTAGAAACTCATAGTGCCCATAACGTGTCCTAAATTCCATCTTGGGCACATCCTCTGGCCTAATATTTAACTGATGATAACCAGACCTTAGATCAATCTTAGAGAAAACTGACACACCTTGTAATTGGTTGAAAATATAATCTATCTCACTGCAGATTCCTCAGCTGGAGCATTGATGGGGGCTACGGGCCTGACGCCGTGCATCTAGTGTTAACCATCTGCGGACAGAAGAGTGAAGGAGGTAAGATACCAATTTGAATCGCTAGATACCAATTGGAATCAAGTTATAGCACGAAAAGAGACAAGAGAAAACAGAGAGATTTCCTAAAGTCCTATAGCCTCTCGAAGAAAAGTACAAATGTCTTTGTACCATTCCACAAGACTCTACTAGACTCATTTCGGTACATCAAGATCAATGAACCTAGGCTGTGATATCAACTTTGTCACGACCCAGACCATCGTGATTGGCACCCACACTAACCCTCCGGTGGGAGAACCACTACTACAACCCAAACCAAGCAACTAAACCAAAAACTAAAGCATTTAAGTTATGGAAGCAAGTTAAATAGCTAAAGACTAAAGTTGCCATAAACTTCCAAAAGATCTAAAAACTAAACAATGCGGAAAATACCCTAGAACCTAAAAGTCAATGTACCAAAACAACTAACAAGATCCATAAGTCTAACAAGAAGGGTTACGACCCCAAACTAATGAACTAATAACTAACTAGAAAAGTCTAAGTCCAAAATGTGGACATAGATAAAAGGAGAACTCATGGCAGCCTGGAAGAACTGGCTCACCCTTTGATTCGATCGGCGATCACTGATCTTCTAAGCGAGGTCTGTCAATAGCCGCCTGAAGATGTCATGTACTCAACAAAGAAAGAGCAAGTGAAGTATCAGTACACAACCACAATGTACTGGTAGGATCACGCGGCTATCCCACTAAGTACAACATACATAACCCAATACAACAATATAATCACATGCATATATTGAACATATACAAGATTATCAACATTTACGAACAAGATACAGTTTTACATTTCTTAAAATACACAATTATATCAAATCATTGGTTCTCTCATGGAATCCAAACCCACACAGTTAGCATACCGAAACATGGTACCCGATCCAATGATTATGTCAGAACGTGGTAACTGATCCAATAATTATGCTGGAATGTGGCAACCGATCCAAGTTAGTGTGTCGGAACGCAACACCCGATCCATTCAACAAGCCACAATCACCATCACAAAGTACATTCTCATAATCATACAATCAAGTCATGATTCATGGCATTGATCATTCATATATCCTCATTTACAATTAATGTGATCAATAATGTATTATTTGCATACATAGATGTATCATAATGTAGCAAGAACAAACATACATCACACAATCATAGAATCACAACCATCACCTACCTCGAAACAAGCTTGAAACCCTAAGAAACTTGATCCTTCTCTTTTCGGATTTGTTCTACTTGTTCTTGGTCTACAAATAATCAATATAATACGGGAATCAATAAACCATCACTAATTATCCGGATTACGAACAATTTTAACAACCCTAGATCATACCCATGATCCCACTACCCAAATTAGGGCTTTTTCCACCATAAATTATAGATCAAAAACCTTCCCCCCATCGATAATTACCCATTAGATTACGTTCTATGAATCGAAAAATGGATTCGAGGAGTTAAAATCTTACCTTTAGCCTCAAGAATGGTGAAAAACTATCAAGAAAAGACCTGGGTTCGTTCCTTAGCTCTTAAATTCGAAAATTATAGAATAAAATGTTTTTGGGGTTTATTTACGACTTTAAGTCGCGTCTGACCTGCCACAGCAGTCCTCACCCCGCTACAGGGTCCCCGCCCTGGCGGAAGAAATCACCGCCAAAGCAGCTTGCACGAAACAGTGAGTTGTTTTAATAATTCAAATACCCCCATTTCACAACACACCTTCAACCCACGATACTCAGAAACTACCCGTTCATGCTAAGATCAATTTCGGGAGTTTTACTCACCTGAATTCAATTTTGTAAAGTCGCACAGGTTCCTTAACGACTTATCTATCTACTCATGCGATCAAAATCATAATTAAATCACCCAATTGCTACCAGATTTATCTATACTTTCATGACTTTGATTTCGTCTAAATCTGGACTAGGTTGAGAAATTCCAAGTTACTACAAAAAAGTTTTCCAACCCAAAAATTTTTCCCATTAGCTTTTATATAACGATGGAACCCAGTCGTTACAAAGATAGACATTATTAACGTAATAGCTATGGGAATTCATAATATTTTAAATAAAGAATGTTAAAGAGAAAGAATAACGTATTGTGGTATTTGTGACATATATAATACTTTATAACTAAAGAACGAAAATATTAAATCGTATGAAATTTTTTTAAATGCAAGAAGAAGAAGAGGAAAAGATTAAAAAAAATTGTGGTTGAAAAATGAGAGAAAGCCCCTCTATTTATAGTTAACAAAGGGTAGCATGAACAAGTGTTTTTTGTGTCTTATTAAAAAAGTCATGACCTTTCCAAGAAGTCACAACCCTTTAGAAAAGAAAGTCACAACTTATGAAAAAATCACAACTCTTTGGAACGGTCACAACTCATCAAAAAATCAAAACCCTTTGAAAAAACTCACTAATTATCGAAAAAGTCACAACCTAAGTTAGGGATATTATAGTAATTTAATATTCAAGTTAGGAGATAGATAGATAGTTGATCTTTTTCAATTGGCTGAGTGACATAAAGGTAAAAGAGAAAATTAATTGAGTCTATCAAAAATAATCTTTGAAGATGTAGATCGTTGAATTTCAATAATCTTTCTATCATTTTAAGAAAAAATATTTGGATGGTGAAGGCAGCACAAATTAGGGTAACATAAAGGAAAGAGAAAGAGCGAAATAAGAACAGATCTAACTATCATTAATATTTACCTTGAGATAATTTTTTATTGGATGTAGACAAAAAAGTGGGTAGACTCGATTTTCATTAAAGAACATTTTTGTAACACCTCAAAAATTTCTAAGTTAAGACTCAAACCATTCTTCATTTACTTGTAGGGTCATATCAGGTGATTCTTAAATTGCCCATATGTGTAAAGGTAAATTCTTTAGTGTGGTAATGATTTTGGATTTCAATTAAGGTCACTAGAAACTCCTAGCACAAAGTAGAGTTGAAAGTTTCCTTATCGATTAAGTTTTGATGTAAGATTCTACTTGGGTCAACTTTAAATGACCATATCCCTTAAATATAAAGAGTTACATGGCCTATAACCTATCAAACTAAAGGTATTTGAATCTTCTTTCCAACGCCACCAATTTCGCAACAATTTGAGGTTTGAGTAAAAAGTTATGATCATTTTAGTAACCTGATACAATGTTGTGACGAATTAGCCGACGGGAAAACATTAAAAAGGGTTGTTTTTGACTTTTTACCTTTAAGAAAACCCTAAACAAATTTCTTTACTAATTAAAGACCCAAAAAATAGATTTTCATCTCTTAATTCATCATTCTCTTCTCTCTCAAACCCTAAGGAAAAATCAAAGTAGAAGACTTCATTTAAGATTCTTTCAATCTTTTTCAAGATTCTTCTTCAAGGTAAGTTTTTCTCCAAGAATTCCATTCTTTCCAACTCAAATTCTTCCATACAATTATGAATCACTAATGAAAATCATAATTCTTGGCCATAAAGATTTCAAGAAACCAATTCAAGAATCTCAAGAAAGATTTTTTTTTTTATTGTTCTCCTTCAAGCTAGGGTTTCAAGGCTTCTAATCAAGTTCTTCTTCAAGGTTGTTCAAGAACCTTGTTCTTTCAGGTATGTAAGGCTATCATAGTGTTGGACTAGTTTGTCCTCACGCCCTACATCTACTTTCAGATCGGTAAAAGAGAAATCTAGGATTTTACCCCTAGATTTGAGTATTCTTGAGATGAGTTAATTTTAAGTTCTAGAGTTCCTATATCTTTTTGAAATTCTACTTCTAATTATTGAATTGCTATATGTTATGCATTAACGTTCTTGATTTGAGTCGTTCATGCCCATAATTCCGCATGAACCCTATGAATTGAGTTATAAATTTTGAGAAGCTTTTTAAAGCCAACACTTGAGTTTTAAACTGAGTTTTTTGATAAAGTAAAGATGAGTTTTGAGAAAGAGTTGTATTCATGAGTTTCTAGATGGTTATTGAGGTCCTCAAGTTGAGTTGTTCATGCCCATAATTCTACATGAACCCTATGAATTGAGTTATAAGTTTTCAGAGTCTTTGAAAGTCAATCATTGTGTTTCAAACTGGGTTTTGAGAAAAAGTTTAAAGGTTCTATTTCATAAAGACTTAAGATTTTCTAATGTTATTTTATTCATATATATATATTCATATACATATGTACTTATGTTAATTATTGGACTTCAAAGATAAGTTCATAAGTGCATGTTTTCACGAAGGTAAACATGTCTCATGTTTTGAAAAGTATTTCAAGTAATGTAAGAAGTACATTCTTTGTAATGGGTGAATTGAGCACAAACTTATATTAATTATTTTTGGGAGCAGTATTGAGCACCGAGTAGGATTAGAGTGTTTTATAACTCAGAAGTCCTATATAACTACGTAGCCAGTGTAGGATAGGATAACATTGATTCTTCATGCGACTCCTCACCGCCTCTGAGAAGACATATAGTTGGATACATAGTCACGATATCATCCTATACCACCAACAAGGTATAGAATGGGCCCTTGCAATGTGCGACGGGACGTTGTATCATTGTCAGGCTCATGGTAATGGTTGTCGGTTAGAGAAACTCCCCACAAGTAAAGTATATTATTTTTGCTTTCGTTGTATATTTTATTGTAAAGCTTAAATGGTTTTCACTTCATGTTCATGTATTGATTCATTCGAGTTGCTTTCATTCAGTTATTTGTTTACTCAACCATATTACATACTCGTACATTCCATGTACTGATGTCATTTGACCTGCATCCTTTTATGATGCAGATATAGTGTTCATAATTATCAACAAGTGCTTCGTTGAGATCACTCTACACTTCAGTTAGTTTTGGTGAGCCTTCTTGTATTCCAGAGGACTTCACAGTTACTTTCCAGTTAGTAGTTTTGAGGTGTCGTAGGTCTTGTCCTGACATCCTTTCTTAATAGTAGAGGGTTCATAGATAGACAGTTTTGGAGAGTCTTTCAGTTTCAGATATTTTATTTAAAACTTATGTTTCATACTCAGTATATTCAGTTCAGTTTTGAGATTCAGTAAATTGTTTTTAAATACTTCTTCCAATTTGATGCTTACGTATGCTTGAGTTAGTCTTCCGCTTGTAGTCAGTCAGGATGAGGGTTCGCTTGAGGGCCAACAATAGTTCTCGAGTGTCGGCCACGTCCAGGGTGTAGGCTCGGGCCGTGACAATTTTCCTTCATATTTTTTTTAATTAAAAATTTCTCTCTTAAATTCAAGGATTTTTTTTTCTTTAACTCAACAAAAAAACATATGCATACTTTTTAAAAAGTATCTCAATATAGCTTGTTATTTCATCCTTTCGATAGCACCTACCTTGAATTTTTTTTTAAATATTTTTTTCTTAATTATAAAGGTATAAATTTGAATCTAGTTTGATGGATATTTGTCAAATAATATTTTTATTTTGGGTCCATTATAATGATCATTCAATTTCTTTCTCTACTTTAATTTGTTAAGACAATAGACAATTTTTAAAATATTAAAAATATAAGTAAATGCTACAAAATAATTTTCAAACTAAAAATATTATGATGATAACACTTGTTATCATAACATTATTTTGCTTCTCCAACTGACACAAATATATTAAATTACTTATCCTAAATAATACTGTAAATAGATTTTTAGGTGAACGTATCTAATATTCCTCACATTGATAACAATATAAATTGATTCATACGTGCAACTGTGTAAACTAAAAAGTAGCAATATAACTTGAAAAAATTACAATTGAATTTGTATATGAGAAATTAAAAATTCTCGAGGTAATTTTGTGTATAACTTTTTTCACTAACTTTTAAGGTGCATTGATGCAGTTTTCATAGTGATACATATTCAGAAGCTATGTCAATGCTCTCCAAAGAAAACAAAAATATTGAGGTGATAATTATCAATATCCATTCATCGAATTTGGGTTCTTTCAAACTCTTGGCTGAAGTTGTGGCCTTGGATATAATTTCACCAAGTAAGTATTATTCAATTCTTTCACTTATGAAATCTATTGTTATCAAAGTCAGTTACTTTTATTAATACGTTATTAAGAAAATAAACTGTAAAATTTTCTGTTAATATGTTAGTTAAATTGTTTGGATACCAAACATCGTTAAATATAAGTAGCAATAATTTTTTTTGTTTAGTGATATAAATTATTCGGAAAAGGGTCATATTTGCCCTTGAACTCTTAGAAAAGGGTCATATTTATCCTTCATCATACTTTTTTGATATATTTGCCCTTATCATCCAACTTTGGGTACATATTTGCCCTTGTACAGTTAAGTATTGTGTCACCATTTTTATTAGTCTACGTGGCGCCTACATGGCTCCATGTGTATATATTTTTATTATAATTAAAATTTTACTTTCTATTTAGTATTCTATCCGATTCATTTCTTAAAATCCGACCCAACCAAAATAAAGACCCATTAACCCGATTTCAATACCCATTAGCCCTAATTTCTATACTCGTCATTCTTGCAACACTTCATATAGAGAGAAAAGCCATTCATGTCTTGATTGAGAGAGAAGATCCAACAATAGGTAAGAGTTTTATCCTTAGTATTTGTTTCTTTGAATCTTTTCAAAATCTGGACAAAAGATCTCTATAAGAAACATATTCTGGCACCTTATGCATCCTT
>JAJOOR010033422.1:0-19663 GCA_036250505.1 Solanum acaule | reverse complement strand
CCATGTTTTATTAATCACAAATATTAGATCATCTTCACGTCGCTGCAATGCGTTTGCAAAGTGGGCATATTTTATGCAATTTAATATTCTCTATGTTTGCTGATTAAAAACAAAAACCCCAAAATATATAAAATTATGAAAAACTAGATGAATAAATGTCAATTACTCATTTAGAAGGGAAGATAGGAAATATTTTTAATGTCGTTCGACTGAGATAATTTGTTTTTATGTTGTTTGAAGAAAAGTTGATGATTATTGATTTTGTTTTTAGGATTTTTGGGTGCAAATATCTGTTTGTTTATATTTTGCTTGTTATTGACCAAGAACATGTTTTGATCAGTTTATGTTGACCAAAATCTGACTTATCCTGGTCAATTTTCTTACTATAGTGAAGATATTTTCTTATGACTTGGAAATTTATGATTCAGAAAACTGTGACACTACAATGCGGAATTTTGCTGATTGCTATATTAATTTTGTTGATCTCATTAGTTAGAGACTCTTTTGGCAAAGGTTTACACATAGGGCATCTGCTTTCTTTTCTTTATGTCGCTTTCCCTATCTATCTAGCACCTTTTGGTTAGGGTCAACGTAATTCGATTAAACCGCTTGGATTTTTTCCCCTAGTGGTCAACGTATCACCTATTCTTTCCGCATTTTGACTTGTCTTTTTTCTGACTTTTTTTAGTAGATAAGATTAGGATGAAAGGTTTATCTCCACGTTTCTTTTCTCTTCACTGGCTTGCTCTTTCAAATGAAATTTTGGCTGGCAGTAGTACAATTGGGAGAGCCTGAGGAGAAATAGTTTAGTTGTAAGATTGTAACACATGATTTGTAGGTTAGGCGCACGTCTCAGGTTTGAACTCTTTAACATTAAAATAAAATAAAATTGAGTAGTATTTAAGGGAGATATATCTTTTAGAGTTTACCCTAAGATGGCTTATTTAGATGGAGAGCTTTATGCTATGGCTGATTACACGAGCAATATTATTGTGAATTGATGGATGAATTCGTGGAAGATGCCAATGTGTTAAACTATGTTGTGGTTTTACCTGTAGATCTTATGATTTTTCTTGTATTATTACACATTTCAAATGAAAGTAAAATCTCATTTTATATTTTTGTCTTTTACTTGTGAACAAAGTGTATTTTGCCTACCTGTGTATCTTATCATCAGGCAAGCCTAAGTAGAAAGATCTCAAGAAAGGAGTCTAGAAACCGTCACCCTGGGCTGACGCAGCAAAAAAGGCAAGAGATCAAAGAAGCATTCGAGCTCTTTGACACCGATGGCTCTGGTATGGAAGTGTTTCTATCCTAATACATCTTTTTGCGTGTGTTTAACAGATTTTTGTGCGCGTTCTCTTGAATGTAGTATTTTTTTTCCTAACTGCTACTGTTCAGGAACTATTGATGCCAGTGAGCTGAATGTTGCTATGAGGTTTGGTAATTTCTTTTCTGAAGTTAAATCAATCTAATTAGTTCTTATACACAGTTATGTGCTAATGTGACTTCTATTGCAGGGCCCTTGGATTTGAAATGACAGAGGAGGTAATTTTTCAATCCCATTGAATCCTTCTAGTTTACGTCTTCTTCTGGATCATGATTAATTAATGTTACGTACATGTCCAACGGACCTTTTGTTTTCAGCAAGTTGAGCAGATGATTGCTGATGTTGACAAGGATGGTAGTGGTGCAATCGATTTCGATGAATTTGTACACATGATGACTGCCAAAATAGGGGAGAGGGACACTAAAGAGGATCTCGCGAAAGCATTTAACATACTAGACCAAGATAAAAATGTAAGTCGGATCTTTATTATCCATAGAGTTTTGAATCGTGCTCCACCAATCCCTTGGGAATTTCTCAGCTATAGAAAGTATGTAAGGCCTTATAATAATCTATCTTGAGAATGCAGGGGAAAATATCTGCTGCTGACATTCAGCAAATTGCCAAGGAGTTGGGAGAAAATTTCAGTGCAAAAGAAATACAAGAGATGATAGAGGCAGCAGATCGTGATCGTAAGTTCATTTCTCTCATGCCCCTACATTCTTCCTTAAATTTATCGTTTCCAGTCGGATGAATCCATTTTTAAAGTATACTTTGGGTCATCTTTATACGAGCAACTTTCACATATAGCAAATATAAAAAATCATATTTGTATGTTATAACTATAGTTTATATAATTGCGCGGCTATAAAGCATTAGATTGTATAACTCGCTGGCAGGAGCTTCAGATTTGTATAATTACGCTGGCAGGCCATTTGTATATAAATCACTGGCAGCTTCTCGTTTGTATAAATCGTTGGCAGCCTCTCAATTAAATTTTATGTGTTTGTATATCTGCATAAAATTTGAATTTGTATACAATTAAATCGAAATAAAAAATTTGTATATCAAATCTCTCTCTCTTGCTTTATACAACACAAATTATACATTGTAATTTGTATAATCTGTGTTTGTATTAAGCGAGAAAGAGAGAGGCAAAAGAGAACTGGCAGGGGAAAATCTGTATTTGTATAATTATAAGTGTATATGACGAAAATATATGTATTCATATTTGTATATACGTATATACAGTTTTCTCTCACTTTATACAAACACAAACACAAATGTATAAATATAAAAGCGAGAGAGGCGAGGGAAAGACTGCGAGAGTGGCAAGCGAGAAACCTAGGGAGAGAGGCGAATGACAAATGTTTGCTACGGGTTACAATTAAATCAAACTATGGTTATAGCATTTAATTTGAATTAATAGTTTGTTATTTTATACAAATTTTCCTTTTTATACAGGTGATGGAGAAGTAAGTGCGGAAGAGTTTCTGAGGATCATGAGGAAAACCAGCTTCGCAAACTAGTAGTACAAAATCATATTTGTGAAGTTAAAAAAGCTTCTTCTTTTTTTCTTTTTTTACAAGTTGCTTGTCATTCTCTTTTTCACTTATCATATCTCTGTCTGCTCTGTCTTGTATTGTATATATATATATACACACACATTTATAAACAGGCTATTTTCTCCCACTGAATGAATGAAAGAAAACAAGTATTACTATTGAAACTTAAAGGGAGTGTTATCCTTGCATTTGCTCAGCTACATTTTTGTACATAAAATTGATGATACATAAGAGAAGTTCTTAATGTGATGAACAAACAATGCAGAAGAAAGATATGCACGGCAAGTATAGCCAGCTTAAGAAGAGTTTGAGTTAAAACTTAAAAGTGCAATTAGACGTGATTGCCAGCTTTAAACAATTTAGATTTCTAAAAATAAAATTTCAAGAGAAGAGTATGATATATGAGATATTACATTTTAAATAACCAAAGTAGGATTATTTTAATAGAGAACGGTTACCGAACTGCTATGTGATAAAAGGTAGTAAAAGGATATTAAACAAAGTCAAATAAAATTCTACGATGTAGCTATAAGGCCATCAATATTATTAAGGCAAATTACAGAAATCACATACTTTTAAGGCAAAATTACAATTTATCCCTTAAAAGTTTATAATTACAGAAATCCCTCATTTTCACGCATCAGATTAGTTTATCAACGCTTATATTATTGTATCTCGCGCATCAGATTAATGTATCAACGTTTATATTATTGTATCACGCGCATCAGATTAATGTATCAGTGCTTATATTATTGTATCTCGCGCATGTATCAACACGTATATAGCTCTGATACATTAATCTGATGCGTGAGATACAATAATATAAGTATTGATACATTAATTTGATGCGCGAGATACAATAATATAAGCGTTGATACACTAATCTGATGTGCGAAAATGGGGGATTTTGGAGATTTTTAAAACTTATAGGGAATAATGATAATAAGTAAACTTAAATGTGGAATTTCTATAATTTTTCCATATTATAATACTGGAAAGAAACCACATGATTCTAAGGTATTTTTAACGGTATTATACTTGTTTAGTTTGTGCCTTGGAAAAGTATGCTTCAAAAATATTCTATCCGGTAAATATCATTATTATAAATATCAGATAAAACATGCAAATTGAGGCGAACCCAAAGATGAGAGGAGCAGTAGATTGAGATTGGATATACGTTCATTTCTCAAGGTATATAAATATATATACCAAATACAAAAGTCTGCATCCAATATATATTACTTTATTTATTTTAATTTATGTGACACATATAAAATTAGAAAAATTATTAAATTTTTAAACATTTTTTGTGGTTAATTATTTTTATAATATTTTTAACGTACTTTTCATACAACATTTGTGGCACATGTGATATTTTCTTTATTATTGTAATTTATAATACTTTTAACGTAATTTTCAAATAATATAAGTTATTAACTCTGTCACAACTTATGCAACACATGAGAAATTTTGAAGTCAACCAAATTTTTAGTATGTTTATTTTTTAAGTATTTTAAGTTTTAATTATTATGACTTATAGTGCTCTTAATTAACGTAATTTTTAAATAATATATGTTATTTTCTGTTTCCAAATTTATATTGCACAAGTGAAATTTTGAAAGTTAAGCAAATTTTTAATATGTTTTTAAATATTTTAAGTTGTGATCTATAGTACTTTTTAACTTAATTTTCGAATAATCTATGTTACTCATTCTATCCCAACTTACGTGGCACATGCAAAATTTTGTACTCAACCAAATTTTTAGTACATTTTTCAAATATTTTAAGTTGTTAATTATTGTGATCTTAATGTAATTTTCAAAGAATATATGTTACTTCCTCAGTCCCATGTATGCAGGTGAA
The DNA here is from genome assembly GCA_036250505.1 of Solanum acaule. Taxonomy (NCBI): domain Eukaryota; kingdom Viridiplantae; phylum Streptophyta; class Magnoliopsida; order Solanales; family Solanaceae; genus Solanum; species Solanum acaule. Next base: position 14,908 of record JAJOOR010033422.1, on the reverse strand, counting down.
ATTTCGAGTTAACCAAATTTTTAATACGTAAGTTGATTTTTAGTATTATATTTGAAAATACATAACATATAAAATGGAAATAGGACAAATAAATTAAAACGGATAAAATATTAAATAAAATATAAATAAAGAAAGTTGAAGGATCGGAGAAGGGTAAACGGTCAATTGACTGGCCGACCTTAGGCTCCTCAACAGTGGCTTCTAATATATAGTAAATTTTTTCAATGTTAACTAGTGCGCATGTACTCAAATCATTCCACATAAATTCGTCTCTGTTTCAAAATAAAATTAATCTTGGTATATAAAAAAAAAAATTAAATATATACATAACATTTATAAATTGAGTCGTATAACAGTAACCTCTGTTAGTTAAAGTTGAGAGGCTTTTAGGCCTCTTTCCAGAACCTTCGAGGATTAGATCTGTCGTAATTCCTAAATACGAGAATGTTGCGTTGTCAAATACATATTTGCATACAAGAATCACAATGTACTCTGAGTTTTATGAAATACAGCGGACTGAACTTTTACGTGGCCAAAAACGCCGTCAGATGGAGGCACAAATGGCATACAGACTGACTCACCGCGTGTGCACGCAGTTATTGATTCAGCAGTATACACAGCCAACCAAAATTAAATCGATCGACTATTTTAGTATAGATATAGAGTTTGTCTTATATACATTATTATTATTTTAGTATAAAAAAAAAAATCATATTCTCCATCGGGATACTATATTAAAAAAAAAAAAAAAAAAACTAATAGAGGATTTTACGTTTGCCTTCCAGAACCTTCGATGATAACATGTTCTAATTCCTACATACGAGGCTGTTGCGGTGTCAAGTGCGTATTTGCCATCAAATGTAGTTTGAGTTTTATGAAAGAGCCACGTCAACTCAGCACAGCGGACTGAACTTCCTCAGTGTTACGCCGTCAGATGGTGCACAAATGGCATACAGACTGACTCACAGCGTGTGCATGCACTTAGTGATTCAGCACCTTACATAGCCAACCAAAACTAAATCAAATAGAGTTTGCCTAATATTAAACATTATTATTACCAGGAGTACTTAAAATTAATATTACTATTCCTGGTTGGAAATTTTTTCATAATTAAAAAAAGTTTAAACAAATAAATTATTACTTAGGACTTTTTTTCGTATTTATCCTTCAGATAATGAAGTTTTTTATTACTTATTTTTTTAAATAGACTAATTTAAAAATAATTAAAGGAGTAATAAAAATAATAAAAAATATATTTTATTTATGTCTAAATTTTTTATTTAAAGACTATATCATACCCCCAACAATTTAATTAATCTAAAATTTACTAGAAATATAAAGTTCAATTTTTGGATGCTTTTGTAAAGCTCCTAAAGTTCTAAGTACTATCCAAAACCTACGAAGATATTTTTTTTAGTAACTATAGAACGTACGAATTTGCTTTGCTGCTAAGTGGAAAGACCCATTTGACTCTTTGACTGTAAAGAAATCAAATTTGCTCATTACGTGGCGTATTTATAAGTCAACCTCGTGTGCATTCAGTGTTCCAGCTCACCCCACCCCAGCCACGTGCATATCCATAAACGAAATCTATAAATAAGCTATCAACTTATCCATGTCAACTCATTACTACTACAGCAAATTTCTGGAGTATTATTTCTTATTTTTTGTGGAAAAAAAAAAGAATGGGTAGTATTTTCTGTCAAGATTGTCAACTTCGAGAGAATCAATGTTATACACACAAACTGACTCAAAACCAATAAAAATTACTACATGGTGTCAGCTCTCTGACATGTTGTCTCCGGCGCCGGCGATGCTGCTCAGCTTTTGTTGGAAGTTCAAAATGCGAGTGGTGGTTCAGCCACGTCAGCTAATTTAATGCCACGTAGGAGCATTGATGTGAAGTTAGAGAAGGGTAAGAAGAGGAGAAGGAGAAATACGAAGAAGGAATTTAGGGGAGTGAGACAAAGACCATGGGGAAAATGGGCCGCAGAGATACGTGACCCGCACCGAGCCCAACGAGTTTGGCTCGGTACTTTTATTACTGCGGAAGATGCTGCTAGAGCTTATGACAAAAAAGCTATAGAATTTAGAGGTGAAAAGGCGAAAACCAACTTTCCTATCACAGAATATGCTGCTGCTGCCGTTAATGACGAATTAACAAGTTGTTGCCAACTGTAGTAATGGAAGAAGAGAGAGAATTATTAGTACAAGTCCTTCATGGTGAAAATAGTAGTAGTAGTATGCAAAATGGTGATGACGACGACTTTTGGGAGACATTAGAAGATGATGGACTTGTAAAGCGGATCACACAAGATATGTTCTTCTGATGGCTTAATTAGTTTTTTTGTCTGAAAATATCTTTATTCTTTGGTTTGTTTGTCGTTTTCTTCAACTTCTTTTGAGTGGCTACTGAGGAGTGGTAGGAAATATCTTGTACTACTAGTGTTGAGTAATAATAATAATGTACTCAAGTGTTAAGAGGCTGCAATCATATATATACAAATATATAGTTTATATATTAAATATTATGCGTTAAATACATAAAATAACTTTTTTATGATTCGAGGTTATCTGATAAAATTTGATGATTATTTGTCGGATAAAAGAACTTATTACCCTTGTTTCTTAAAAAAAATATATACATATTCTATAGAGATGCCCCCTTCGGTTTTTTCTTAATTTCCTAAATTTGCCTGACTATAGCATAGTGTTCTTTATAACAATAACATGCTTTAAAAATATTAATCAATTAGCTAGATGTCATCATAGAACTTTATTCTATCTCATCTCCTTCAACAAATAACCCTTGATAGAGGCTTTTACGTTTTCCTTCCAGAACCTTCGAGGATGACATGTTCTACTTCCTAAATACGAGAATGTTGCGGTGTCAACTGCATATTTGCCTACGAACTTTTTTTTTTTGGGTTTCCCACCTGGTGTTCGGAGTCCATAGTAGAGCTCCGACTAAATTTGAATCGCCCTCTGCAGGTCCCATTCGGGGGTAGCGCTTCCAACAAGATTTTCTCCATATCTAAGGCTCGAACCCAATACTTCTGATTAAGGGTGATGCACTCCCACCAGTGCACCACAACTCATGTTGGTCATATTTGCCTACGAACTGCTAATTAAGAATCACAAATTAGTCTGATTTTTATGAAAGAGCCACGTCAACTCAGCACAACGGACTGAACTTCCTAGGTGTTACGTGGCCCAACAAAGCCGTCAAATGGAGGCACAGATGGCATAAAGTATGGCTCACCACGTGTGGATGCAATTAGTGATTCAGCAGCTTACCCAGCCAACCGAAGTCCATAACTAAATCGAGTATTTAAGTATACCCTCTGTCTTATAACATTATATTATGTCTGTATTAATTGATTATCTTAGTTAAAAATAATGTCTAATATTAGTTGTTCACCTTATTAGATCAAGAAAAAAGTAATTAAAAGTTTCATATATATTACCCTTGTAATAAATATTTTTTAAAGTGTTCACATTTATTTGTAAAATTCTCAAGAAGTTTATTAAGATGTAAAAAATTATCTTCTTATTTGTGATTCTTTACTATGTGTGTAAAAAAGAAAATAATCAACTAATATGGGATGAAGGGAGTATTATAATACTTAAAATTAATTTAAAATCCAAATTACAACTCCCTCTATATTAAATAAATTGTTTGAAAAAAATTTCAAAGTTCAAAAAATAAGTGAATTATTGATTTATTTATTTTTATTTATCTTTCATTTAATGAGATTTTTTAACTATTTCATATTTTTTAAGATTACAATTTTAAAAAAATATATTTAAAAAAACAACATATATCTAAAATATTTTTCTTAAGAGTGCACAATAATTCATTTAATATGTAGCAGAGGGCAGCTGAGGGAATAGTAGTTTTTTTTGGGGTTAGTATTAGAAATATAGAGTCCAATTCGGAGTAGTAGTTATCTCCGAATGAAGGAAGCTTCTATATATAGAAAGTCCTAAGTTCTTTCTAGAACTTACGAATTTAGTGACTACAGAACCTACGAATATGTCAGATGGGCCAATTTTTCGCAAAATAGCCACGTGGAGTAATCAGAGTTGCTCATTACGTGGCCTACATATGAGTTATAACTTGGTGTGCAGTATGTGTTCCAGCTCACTCCACTATACCCAAAACGAAATCAATAAATAAGCACACAGTTAGAGTTCTCCAACTCTACACTCTATTTTACTCCCTAAATATATAATTTTTTATTTTTTTGGATAATCAACTCTAATTCAATTTTCTATTTTACTATTTTAAAAAAATCTTTTTCTCTCTCCTCAATATTATATTATTATTTCTATTTCATTCTTTTTTTTCTTATTTCATAATATAAATATTTTATTTCTTTTTCTCAATAATTACTTTATATAATTTTCATGTTATATAAAATTTTATTTTTTCAATTTTTTTATTTAATATAAAATTATGTTTTATTCTAAATTTTTAAATAACATAAATTGCAAGAAAATATTATATAATATACAAATTAATGGACAAATTCAAATAAAAGTGAAACACAATTACATAAACACTCAATTTTCAAAATTATTACGTTGCTCCCATAAATGCTCTATTAATGCATTACGGAGTTCAAAATGAACATTTTTGTCCTTAATTTTTTTTATGTCTAGCTAAAAATTGTTCAAATCGGAGATTTTCATCTATCACCATTTCTGTCGTTGGAGTTGGAGCCTCTACGACATCTTGAATTGGTGCATTAAGATCATATTCATCCTCAATTATCATGTTGGGCATTATAATACATGTAGTCATTATATCATGTAGCACTTTCCTTCTCCAAAAACGTGACGGCCCTGCAATAATTGCAAAACGTGATTGCAAAAAATGCACGTTCAACATCTTTTCGGCATGATTCTTGTTTCATCGGAAATTAATTATTATGTTATGTATTGTATTTTATCTTGTATTTAAATTATTATGTCATTTATTGTATTGTTATTTTGTATTTAAATTATCATATTATGTATTGTATTTTTAAATTAAATTTTTCATCTTATCATTTTAATTTTGTGTATTCTTTATAGTGAAAATTAATAGTAAAATCAAATTATATTATTGACTAAAATTAGAAAAAATTAAAATACTATTAATTCGGGATGAAAGTAGTATATATTAAATAATATGTTTTTAAAAATATTATATTACATTTAAAAATAATTATCAATATTAGATATATAATTAATGACATTATATATAAAACAATATGTTAATTAGAAAGTAATAGAAATAATAATAAAATATTTAAAAAGTGAAATAGAGAGTGTGAATAGTAGTTCTCCAAACTATTATACACCTCTCTAAATATAAAGAATAAAGAGAGTAAAATAGAGGTGGATTGGAGATGGTTTTATATATTCATGTCAAATCATTAACAACTACAAATAAATTCAGCTTATTTTAGAAAAAAAAATGAATAGATTCTGTCAAGATTCTCTACTTCAAGAAAATGACTGTTATACCCTCGCACACAATTTGACTGAAAATCAAAACTTTACTACATGGTGTCAGCTCTCCGACATGTTGTCTCTGGCGTCGGCGACGGCCGAGCGGACGGCGAAGCTGCTCAGCATTTGTTGGAAGTTCAAAATGCTAGTGGTGGTTCAGCCACGTCAGCTAATTCGATGCCACGTAGGAGCGGCATTAATGTGGAGTTGGGGAAGGGGAAGAAGAGGAGAAGGAGGAATACGAAAAAGGAATATAGGGGAGTGAGACAAAGACCATGGGGAACGAGTTTGGTTGGGTATTGAGCAACTTTCACATATAGCAAATACAAAAATTATATTTGTATGTTATAACTATAGTTTACATAATTGGGCTCCATAACAAACATAAATATGTATATTTCGCTATACATATACAAAAGAAAGCAGTTGTATATAATTTGTTTCTGTTTCAGTATACATATACAAAAGATCAATTGTATAATCTGTATTTGTATAAAGCGAGAAAGAGAGAAAGACAAAAGAAAACTGGGTAGAGAAATATGTGTATTGTATAATTATAACTGTATAAGACGAAGATATATGTATTTGCATATGTATATACAATTTTCTCTCGCTTTATACTAACAGAAACGCAATTTATACATTTATGTTTGTATAAGCGAGAGAGGCGAGGGAGAGACTGGTGAGCGAGATCTGGGAGAGGGGAACAAAAATATATGTATATATACAATTTTCTCTCGCTTTATACAAACACAAACGCATTTTATTCATTTGTGTTTGTATAAAAGCGAGAAAGGCGAGAGATAGAACGAGAGTGGCGACCGAGATTCACCAGGAGAGAGGTGAAATAGCAACAGTTTGTTATGGGGTACAATTAAATCAAACTATGTTTATAACATTTAATTTGAATTAATAGTTTGCTATTATATACAATTTTCCCTACTTTCATTACCGCTGTCAAATGGTGCACCTATTTTGAGACATATGTGATGATTATTTTCTTTTACATTTTTCCTTATTCTTCATCTTTTATCTCTTTTGGTGGTTGTTTTTTTGTCTTCTGTAGTCTGATTTTACAGGAGAGATCTATGATGAAGATTATTAGATATTTTTGTGCAGTTCGATTTTATAAGGTAAAACTATTTGATACTCCTAATATAGTGATCACTTTTTCTCTGTTGCAATTATACATTCATTATTATTATTTTTGAATTCATGATAATATGAATCATGAATTTTTTTTAGAAAAAAATTGTTTGATTTTTTTTCTTTGCTTCTTTTTGTAGTTTATAGAGAATTTTTTTTTCTTTATATTGTAGTTTTTGGAGCATTAGATTATGTTATGTTGATAACAAGATTCTTCCTTTATTTTTAACTCATAATTAAATGTTCTTTAAAGGTTTTTATTTGATTAGTTAATTTCATTTTTATATCTTTTTTTGTTGTTGTCGTATGGTTGACTTATTTTGTTTTCATGTCAGGATATTTTTGAAAATAGTAGCTGAAAAGAAAGTCAACACATACATGTATGCTACTCAATAAAACATGTATATATAATTTTGTAGTCATGTAAATCCATTTTAATAATTATTATGATGGATCATGAGAATGTAAAGTTAATTCATAGTTTTTAAAATATTGTGTAATTTATTAAAAAAAAATGTGTATTGATATGGGAACTTTGAAGTCTTCATAGTTTTATTTTTTTATTTTTTATTAATATCAATATTGAAAGTTCTCAAGTTTTTGACATTTTCAGAGATCACTATTACAATCTGTTTGATCAGAAATTAAAATATAAAAGTATTTGTTTAGGATAAAAATGATTTAGTAAATTCATCCTCTCTCAATCTACTTTCTTCTTATTTATCTTTCTATTTTCTCTTTTTTTTTGACAATTTTTCTGTTTATTTATTACTTATTATTGTACAAAAATAAATGTATCAGTTACTACTCCTCCATTAATTCATATTTTTTAATATAAAAATTTAAGTGTCTTTATTTTCCATACTTTAGTGACTTTTGGTGATAACTCCTAAATTATAATTATGTTCATGATATGATTTGTTAATTCATATTATTGTCCTATAAATAGAGGCATTATAAAAATAATTATAAAAAAATGATCGAATATTATATATATATATATTAAAAACAAAAAATTAATTTCCTTAACTCGTTTTTTTTTAGAAAAAATTTAAATTCCATCATTTAATTTTCTCAATAACAAGTTTATGTTAAAAGTGTTAAAAAGGATCATATATATAAATTTATTTTCTTTTTAACAACATAAATGGGGTGTAAATAAGGATACTAAGAATCATATCGTTTTCTTTTTCCTTTTTATCAAAATAAATGTGTATATATGATTAATGTGTTAATAAATTTATTATTATTGAAAGCAAACAAAAGTTTCTTTTATTTTTTCTACATTAAAGATTGACTTATCCTTTGGAGAGTTATTACTCCAACTTATTTATAATAAATACCATAATAATATTTTAATAATAGAAATAATTGTATTTATGTTGTCAACCTTTTTATTGTCCTACCTTCAACATTGCATACGCATATTATTTTAAAAAATATTTCTTTGTCGCTCTTTGATAATCTCTATACAATTGGATTAGGTAAGTATCACACCAAATCACTAAATGATATCATGACTTATCTTTTATAGCTCATTTTACATTGTGTGTTTAACTTTTTTTTTGTAAAAATATAACCTCAACCGTAATATTGTTGCACTATCGCAACTTAATTCTCTCTTATCGCAATGCCTCTACAAGAATGAGAGTTTAAATACAAAAAACTTAATATTTTGTATTAGATGAGTGTCGGTACGAACATCGAATATCAAAAAAAATATATCTCTAACTTTTGAATTTCGTGCATAACTATGTTAGAATATAATACAAGTATTTCCTTCTCACCATGATTCACCAAAAATGTATCTTTATTTATTTATTTTTATTTTTATGTCATTTATACAAAAAGAACGTCACGTAATTTATGATCGAATAGATTTAATAGTGTCAACTAAAGCTTTTCATATCAACGTTTATATTTTCACCTTTTTTTATTAGTATGGCAAAAAAATATTGTGAAGAAGTAATATCAATGTCGTATTTTAATGTGTGTTTCTTTTATTATTAATAGTGAAATTATTTCTTTAAAAATATGTTAAAGTTATTTTATAACCGCGCAAAGCGCGTTCAAATACACTAGTTTAAAAATATAAAGTTCGATTTTTGGATGCTTTGTTACCTTCGAATGTAAAGCTCCTAATGTTCTATTTTCTTTCCAAAAAAAACGTACGAAGATATTTTTTTTAGTAACTATAGAACGTACGAATATGCTTTGCTGTTTCGTGGTAAGACCCGATTGACTGTTTGACTGTAAATAAAACAGATTTGCTCATTAAGTCAACCTCGTGTGCATTAAGTGTTCCAAAAGTCAAAAGGAAATCTATAAATAAGCTCACAACTTATCATTACTACTACAACAAATTTCAGGAGTATTATTTCTTATTTTAGGGGTAAAAAGGAAGAATGGGTAGTATTTTCTGTCAAGAGAATGAATGTTATACCCTCGCACATGACAAACTGACTCAAGACCAAGAAAATTACTACATGGTGTCAGCTCTCCGACATGTTGTCTCCGGTACCGGCGATGGTAGGGTGAACGATGAAGCTGCTCAGCTTTTGTTGGAAGTTCAAAATGCTTGTAGTGGTAGGAGCAATATTGATGTGGATTTAGAGAGGGGGAAGAAGAGGAGGAGAAATACAAAGAAGGAATTTAGGGGAGTTAGACAAAGACCATGGGGAAAATGGGCCGCTGAGATACGTGACCCGCATAAAGCCCAACAACTTTGGCTTGGTACTTTTGTTACCGCTGAAGATGCTGCTAGAGCTTATGACAAAAAGGCTATAGAATTTAGAGGTGAAAAGGCTATAACCAACTTTCCTATTACAGAATATGCTGATGAGATTAACAAGTCGCCAACTGTAGTAATGGAAGAATTAATACCAGTCATTAATGGTTTTGAGGTGGCTGTTAATGGTGAAAATAGTATGCAAAATGGTGATGAGGACGACGACTTTTGGGAGACGTTAGAAGATGATGGACTTGTCAAGCAGATCAATATGTTCTTCTGATCCTCTCTCTATTTTTGGGTCTGAAAATATCTTTATTCTTTGGTTTGTCTGACGTCGTTTTCTTCAACTTTTTTTGAGTGGCTACTAAGGAGTGGTAGGAAATATCTTGTACTAGTATTCATGAGTAATAATGTACTCAGAGGCTGCAATCAAATCATATATAGAGTTTATATATTAAATATTATGCGTTAAATACATAAAAGAACATTTCTATGATTCGAGGTTAAAATTTGTTAATTAATCATTTTGTGCTTGTCAAATTAGTGACACTATAATATATTTTATTTTATTTCAAGAGATAATGATATACTTATCATTTTAAAATCCTAAATTTGCGTGACTATAGCATCGTGTTCTTTATAACAATAACATACTTTAAAAATATTAATCAATTAGATGTCACCATATAACTTTATTCTATCTCATCTCCATCAACAAATAACCCTTGATAAAGGCTTTCCTTCCAGAACCTTCGAGGATGACATGTTCTACTTCCTAAATACTAGAATGTTGCGGTGTCAACTACATATTTGCCTAGGAACTACTACTAATTAAGAATCACAATTTAGTCTGATTTTTATGAAAGAGCCACGTCAACTCAGCACAACAGACTGAACTTCCTAGGTGTACTTACGTGGCCCAGCAAAGCCGTCAAATGGAGGCATAGATGGCATAAAGTCTGGCTCACCACGTGTGGATGCAATTAGTGATTCAGCAGCAGCTTACCCAGCCAACCGAAGTCCGTAACTAAATCGAGTATTTAAGTATACCCTCTGTCAGCTCTATATTATTGATTGATTATCGTACTAAAACTAATTGTTTGTTCACCTTATTAGATCAAAAAAACATCAATTAAAATTTTCATGTATTATCCTTGCAATTATTTTTCTTAAAAAACAATTCACGTTTATTTGTAAAATTTTAAAAAAAAATTTAAAGATGTAAATTAGTAAATTATCTTCTTATTTATGATTCTTTAATATGTGTATAAAGAAAATGATCAACTAATATGGAATGGAGGAGTATTATAATACTTAAAATTGATTTAAAGTCCAAATTACAACTCCCTCTATATTAAATAAATTGTTTGAAAAAAATTTCAAAGTTAAAAAATAAGTGAATTATTAATTTTTATTTTCTTATTTACCCTAGATTTTTTAACTATTTCATATTTTTTAAAATTATAATTTAAAAAAATATATTTGGAAAAAGTAACATATATCTGAAATATTTTTCTAATAGAGTACACAATAATTCAATGAATATGGAGCAGAGGGCTGAGGGAATAGTACTTTTTTTGGGGTTAAAATTAAGGAATTGTACTTAAAATCACTATTTAAAAAATTTATTAGTATTAGAAATATAGTCCAATTCGGAGTAGTAGTTTCCTCGGAATGAAGAAGCTTCTATATATAGGAAGTCCTACGTTCTTTCCAGAACTTACGAAAGATATTTTTTTTAAGTAACTACAGAACCTACGAATATGTCAGATGGGCCAATTTTTCGCAAAATAGCCACGTGTAGTAATCAGAGTTGCTCATTACGTGGCCTACATATGAGTTAACTTGGTGTGCAGTAAGCGTTCCAGCTCACCCCACTCCACCGCAGCCACATATACCCAAAACGAAATCTATAAATAAACACACAACTACAACAAATTTCAGAAAAAGATTCTCTACTTCAAGAAAATGACTGTTATACCCTCGCACACAATTTGACTGAAAATCAACAACTTTACTACATGGTGTCAGCTCTCCGCGCCGGCGACGGTGAAGCTGCTCAGCTTTTGTTGGAAGTTCAAAATGGTAGTGGTGGGTCAGGTAATTCAATGCCACGTAGGAGTATTAATAATGTGGAGTTGGGGAAGGGGAAAAAGAGGAGAAGGAGGAATACGAAAAAGGAATTTAGGGGATGGGGAAAATGGGCCGCAGAGATACGTGACCCGCACCGAGCACAACGAGTTTGGCTTGGTACTTTCATTACTGCGGAAGATGCTGCTAGAGCTTACGATAAAAAAAGCAATAGAATTTAGAGGTGAAAACCAACTTTCCTATTTCGGAATATGCTAGCTGCTACTGTGGTTAATGATGAGATTAACAAGTTGACAACTGTAGTAATGGAAGAAGAGAAAGAATTATTAGTACAAGTCCTTAATGGTGAAAATAGTACTAGTAAAATGGTGATCATGACGACGACTTTTGGGAGACGTTAGAAGATGATATATGGACTTGTCAAATGGATCACACAAGATATGTTTTTGTGATCTCCTACTCCATCTATTCCGTTTAGGTTTTTCTGTATGAAAATATCTTTATTTCTTTGGGTTGTTTTTTCGTTTCCTTCAACTTCATTTGCGTGGCTACCAAGGAGTGGTAGGCGCGCAATATCTTGTAGACTCTAGTATTTAGTAATGTTATGTACTCAAGTGTTAAAAAAGGGTGCAATCATATTATTATATTTTATAAAAAAAAATCTAATTTGATTACTTGGTACAAATTTTAAGAATTTTTTTTTGAAAAAATTCTAATGGTCTTAAATACACAAAAGTACTTTTCTAGCTATTTATCAAGTTTATGCGATATGACTACTATATATATATATATACTAGTAAAATTATCATTTAATATAACGAAATTTATAAAATAATACTTAAAAAATATTAGTCATTAAAACTAAAACATTACCAGGGTGTCCTTCCAAACATGCCCTTAGTGATCAAAAGTCTTGTAATGTTAGTCATTCTAACTTCTTTTTTTTGTTTTGAATGGATTGTTGACACATTTTTCACGTTTTGAATGAATTGTCTATTTTATTTTTGTGTATGGTTATAACTAAATAACCAATTCAAACCCTTTTTCACGTTTTGAATGAATTGTCTATTTTATTTTTGTGTATGGTTATAACTGAATAACCAATTCAAACCGAATCGAAACGGATAACAATTAAAGTGATAAATATATATTATATTTGGTTTGGTTGGGTTTGATTTTGATAATTTTATAACCGATTAAGTTGGTTTTGGTTGTGATTTTTTATTTTAGTTTTGACCGATAACCAATCCAAACCGACCCGTGAACACCCCTACATGTAACTTACTTTAGATAAATAGCTTACTACCACACAAAAATATATAAACTTATTTTAGATTAAAAATTTTAATTTTATTCAACACCACATAAAATTAGCAATGCTAATAATATTTGTTGGTATTTATTTTACACTTAATGAGATGATTTACTAATATCATACAAATCCATATATTAGATATAGCTTATTTTTGATTAAAATTTAAAATTATTTTAATCAATACCTATTTAAAATTTACAGTGTTAACAAAATTTATAGGTACTCAATTGATACTTGGGGTGAGATGATTTTCTACCATTTATCAATTTTCTTATATTAGAATGTTAAAAAATATTTACAATGTTAGTTAAAAAAAGAAAGAGGATTCATAGCTCGATAATGTGGCGCTCTGTAAAATTAAGATGACGTCCATTTATCTATTTTTTAATTTTAGAATGTTAAAGAACGTCTACAATATTAGTTTTTTAAAAAAGAAAAAAAAGATCCTTAACTCGGTGATTTGACGCTCTTTGAAATTAAAATGGTCATTTATTTATTTTCCTATTTTAGAATGTTAAAAACATTTACAATATTGATTAAAAAAATAGAAGAGGATCCTTACCCCGGTGATGTGACGCTTTTTAAAATTAAGATGACCATTTATTTATTTTCTTATTCTTAAAATGTTAAAAAACAATTACAATATTAGTTAAAAAAGAAACTAATATTATAGACGTTCTTTTAACATATTAGTTTTCTTATTCTTAAAATGTTAAAATGTTAAGAAAAGGGGATTCTTAGCCTAGTGATGTTGCATTTTTTGAAATTAAAATGACCATTTATCTATTTTCATCTTTAAGAATGCTATAAATATTTTACAATATTAGTTAAAAAAGAAAAAGAAGATCCTCAGCCCAGTAATTAAGATGACCTATTATCTATTTTCTTATTTTAGAATATTAAAAAACATTTACTATATTAGATTTTATTTTATTTTTAAAAAAAATGAGGAACCTTAGCCTGGTGATGTTAAGATGACCATTGATTTTTTTAAAAATTTTAGAATCTTAAAAAATAAAGAGGATTCTTAATTCGGTAATGTGACGTTCTCTGAAATTAAGATAACCGTTTATCTATTTTCTTATTTTAGGATGTTAAAATATATTTTTAAATATTAGTTAAAAAGGAAAAGAGGATCCTTAGCTTGGTGATGTGGCACTCTTTGGAATTAAGATGACTATTTATCTATTTTCTTATTATAGAATGTTAAAAAACATTTATAATATTAGATTTTTTTCATCTGAAATTAAGATGACCATTAATCTATTTTCTTATTTTAGAATGTTGAAAAACATTAACAATTTCAGTTAAAAAAGAAAAGAGGATCCTTATTATGTGGCGCTATTTAAAATTAAGATGACTATTCATCTATTTTCTTATTTTAGAATGTTAAAAGATATTTACAATATTAGTTAAAAAAGAAAAGCTCAAAAGTCGCCATCTTAATTTGTTGAAGAGTACATGAACCATCCCATTTACATTCGGATTCACTTCAAAAGGTCATTCTACTGCCCGATAAAACGTTGAAGAAACAATATTCCTTGACGTCCAAATCTCCACAAACAACAACAGAAAATACAAAATCTCTGGTATCTTATCAATTTCTTTGACAAACTTCATTCGTTATTATTTGTTGTGTTATCAAACTAAACATTCAATGTTTTTGTCTTTCTTTATTTTTTTTATTTTTTTTGTCTTTATACTACAATCCTCATTTTATAATTTGTGGAAGCTCTAGAGAAATAAAACGAGCTCAAATGTGGATCAAAGTTGATGCAAATGATTCATATATTAAACCTTAATTTTTTTTTTTGAATTGTGATATATTAATTGTTATTGTGTTAATGAAAAAAATTGAACAATCATTCTCAACTCAATGTGTTTTTTCAAAAAAAAATTCTTGACCATATAAGTGAACCAAAATATATATTATCATTGATGTGGACCCTATATATGATAATAAGAAATATTATAATAATTTTAGGGTGAAAATCATTTCATCCTCCATTTTTGTTTTTAGAATCAAACTCCCTCCTCAATTTTGAATAATAATCAACTTTCTCGTTTATTTTATGTATTATCTTACCCTTGTTATATTACATATATGTAATACCTCTTTATATATA
>JAJOOR010033421.1:0-20277 GCA_036250505.1 Solanum acaule | reverse complement strand
ATTGGATGTATCGTTAGGTTGTGCCGAGTCAAATCTGCTCCCTTTTTTTTCCGTTGCAGAAAAGAGATCCCTTCCCCTCGCTTTCGAAAATGATGAATGTATAGTTGTTTTATAGTTGTTTCACTCTCTTGTTATCTTTGTTGAGTTAGTTGAAGTATTTTGGGCCCGAGGCATTGGTCAAGGACCAATTGGATCCCATATTAGTTTCTATACTCTAGGGTGAGATGGTTCTTAATCATATATTTTGTGATGGTTATTGTGTTGTTTGAATGTTGGTGATGACATGCATTGCATTGATATACTCATGCTCACATAACTTGTAGTATGACCCGATTCATGTGTTGATTCTCAACATACTTTTGAGAAAGCAGGGTTTTGTCTGATTACTTTTAAAACTAATCTTATATAGGGTCGTACTACGTTTACTAATTTCCAAAGTGTATTTGAGGTTTAGAGGCATCTGGGATGCACTCATTTTTACATATTCAGAGGCATCTGGGATGAGCTCACTTTTACAAATTTCGAGGCATCTGGGATGTGCTCATTTAAACTTTACCAGTCGAGGAGTTGTCAACTCTTTCTATACTATTATGGTTGTGTTGATTATATCCAATCACATTGATGGAGCGGAAAGTCCTGCATCGGGACCAGGTAGGTATATATGGACACTCCCGAGTCCCTTTTGAATTCCTCTGTCTGTGTGATCCATTAAAAAGGAAGAAGCAGGTGCGCATGGGTCCAACCACTCTGTTAGAGTGGCAGGTGTATATATCTTGGAACTATTGGTAGTATTGATTTTTATTACATAACTCACATTCATCATGCATTACCTATCACCAACATAATTGATTGTTGTTTGTACTTGTTGGTCATATGGGGGTCGTACGAGTTTAGTTTGTTGTTGTGTACCTTTTGGGCACATAGGGGCTCGGAAGGTTATTGTTTGATTGATTGTTGATATGTGGCAGTATGCAGGCAGGATCTTGGTTAGAAGGTAGGTACTGCCCTTGTTCGCCTCTATTGAAACTTGATTTGCAGGTGTTGTCTTAGCTCAACCATTGTAGTTTTTATGAGTATTTGTCATTTGTTCCTATTAGTGTACTAGCTTTGTCTAGTAGTTCCCCTTAGTAGAGCTTTGTCGTGTTTAGATTTATGGGATAGCACATCTGAAATGCCCTGTATACAAAAAAAGGAAACATGAATCAGATTTCAGTAGTTCCAGGTGCCATCCATAGTGGCAAACCACAGCTCATGGGTTGGACCACGAACCGTAGGTGGGTCCACAGTCCGTGGTCCAAGTACCGTAGATCAGGACAAAAGTCTCTGACCACCAACCACGGTCCACCAGGACAGGCTGTGGGTCAGACCACGGTCCGTCGACTAGGTCTGTCGGTTGGTAGGTCGGTGACATCTGACAGTTAACTCAGGGGCAGTTGGGTATTTTCATAATGAATTAGTTCCTATATATACTACATTGTATTACCCTTCACTAAGACCCCTACATAGGCTTTTTCAACCCCCAAATTATCCTATTCACTTCATTCTTCCAAATTCACAAAAGAAAGACTAAATTTCCTCTCCAAATATTTCTCTCTCTAGTAACTTGAAGAAGAAGAAGATTCAACCTAGGGTTTCAAGTCAAGGTCTCAATTCCTCCATTGAAGGCTATCTTTTGGATTTAAAGTATGATAGTTTTCATCCATGGATTCCTTTCATCCATGGAGTTCACAAATTCCTCTATTTCAAAAGGTAGAATTCCCCAATTCAATTAGGGTTTTCTTCAATTATCATGGGTTCTTGTCATTATTGATTTAAATGATTGAACTATGATCTCTTATGCATGAATTGATGAAATATGATGATTTTATGATGATTTCACCATGAACTCATGTAATCCCCGTGTTTTCAAGTTATTAATCATATGATGTGGGATTTTGATCTTCAAGGAAGAGTTATATGAAGTTGAGCATGTATTGAAAGCTTTACATATATATACTATGAAATCCATATCTACACCATGTTTTCTAAGAGTTGATGATTGAAAGTAGGTTTTGACCTCTAGAGATAAATTATGGACTTATGAATTGTTTTATGAAATCTATGCAAATGTGTTAAAAGGGCAGCCACGACCTGAGCCTACACCCCGGACCTGACACAGCGTACAAGACTCCAAAAGTCTCATACAAGCCTCATTACATGTCATCACATAAGATAATAGAAATAGTACGGAATTTAAAACTTTTCTTTAAATCCATACAAACGAAAATATCATTTAAAACAACGGAAGTCTACTTGTCTCACATGGCCATCTAAAAACATCTTGAATCAAAAATAGGGTCATAGCCCTTACAATAGAAAGTCTAAAAGGAGTCTAATACAATGAAAGACATGACACATCAATAAATAACTTGTCCACAGATCCATGAGGACATACCACAAGCTATGGAGGGAAATCAATCCAAGCTTGAACTAGAGGAAATTAACCCACTCGCCGGAACCTACACTTTGTAGAAAAATAGAAGAAATATGGGTTAGCACAATTAATGTACTAAGTATGATAGCCATGCAAAAACCATGCTTAAAAAGGACATTATGTTTAAAAATCATGTTATATGCCAATTTGAGAAAACTTCATGAACTTTAGTATTAGAAGCATAAGATACAAACATAATCAACATATAAGACATTTCATCACATTAGAACCTTCATGTGAAGTAACCCTAAGCAATACTTGTGCAATGTAAGAATAGCATCCCATACTACTGTTCCTACTAAGTACTACTTTGAGGCCACCATAGATGAACTTACCATTCTTCATACTCATCTTTAGACAATACTCATGCATAAGGAACATAAACATTTCATAAGTTATAACAAGGAAAGTAACTCATAATAACAATTCCAAGTTAAGCATTCGTCATTACATTTAACCTTTAAGTTAACATTCTCATTATCAACATTATAAGAACATTCATTTCATTCATCACTATGACATTGAGAAACACACCACAACCCTCTCAAAGCCTTCTCATGCAATGCATGGATGGCATCTCATACTACCACCCACACTTCATAGAACTTCTTGAGTAACCACAGTACCTAACTCATATCCTTGATTATAAAACATTATAACATAAAGGAACACACCATGACTACTCTCAAAGCCTACTTGTGCAATGCATGGATGGCATCCTATACTACAACCCACACTAAGTAGTGCATTCTTGAGAAACCATAGTTCATTATCATTCTTTGTGGGGGTAAACCTTAATCGACATAGACCATGTGAGCAAATCATGGAATCCCGATGTTACCCACATCGAATAAGGGATTCCTACTTGCTTAAGGTAGGACCGTTAACATTTAGCTTAGGTGGATCCACTAGATATAAACCTATGTGGGCACATAGTTATGGGATATGCAGATTGCTACTAGATACCCCTCCTCAACTCACGAATGAACATCCTTCTCAAGAGATTGTTACTATATACCCCACCTCAACTCATGGATGAGCATCCATCTCAATCCATATCCTCTTGGTGCTTAGCATTATTTCCCACAGAGTACTTAACATTTATTACTTTAGTTCATTATAATGAGATAAGGGATTGTTACTAGATACCCCGCCTCAACTCCTGGATGGGTATCTATCTCAAACCCAACATTCATTCATTAGATAGCTCATAGATTCAAAGATGAGAATATCCTTTCAACTAATAATCCTCATATTGTGAGAAAGTCCTTTCACAACATGTCATTATCATTCATTAGTGTACATTTAAGAATAGCCTTTCAATCAACACATCATCATTAGCATAATCATAGAAACTTCATTCATGAGTGTCTGTGTTTATGAGAATAACCTTTCCACAACAATACCATTGCATTATAGTCATAATCACATTACTTTCATTGCCATCACAAAACATAAACATAAGCATCATAATCATACATCAACCTTCATAATTACCATTCAAGGCCATGAATCACAATTCACCAACACCTAGAATACTACAATTTAGGCATGAATAATGACATAATTCAATAAACTAAATCAATATAGACTTAATCTCTTCACATATTCCCATGATCAATCAATCCCAAATCACAATTCACAATTTAGTATTTTGGGGAAAACATGGGTTCATAGGGAAATTTCATCATAAATCAACATTAATTTCTCAACGCAATCATGATTCATCATATATAAACCTTTGAAAACGTTTTGAAGTTGAACCTATGCTTAGATTGAAACCCTCACTTTTGGGGAATTTTGGAAACTTTGAAATCATCTTTTGAAGGGACTCCTTGGGTAGATACTAACCAAGGATGAAATCTACCATACCTCAATAGAAGAAACTCCACAAAATTGAAGAGAAAATATGAAATCTTGAGCTCCAAACCTGGACTTCTTCTTCTCCTATGGTGGTTTCTAGAGAGAGAATTATTTGGAGAGGGGTGGTTTCTATTTTTGTGTTTTGGTGATAACGAATTGTAAAGGGTAGTTTAATAGTTTAAAAAGCCTTAACTAACTCTAAATAATCAATATAAACCATCCCCTAACTTAACTAACCTTAAAAAGAATTTACCACATTGCCACTTATAGGTGCCACTCACGAAACCCCACCCACGGACCGTGGGTGGGTCCATGAACCATACAGACAAGTTAGTGTTAGGGACTAGAACGTAGGAGGAGTAGGGGAGGTCAAGCCTAGACCCACGACCCCCACCTATGAGGCGTGAGTCCATCCACGGCTTGTGGGTGCCCATCCGTAGGTGGTCCTAAAAAGGCAGCTTGGGCAGTTCTGGGGAGCTTTGGGGGTTAGGCTTTAGGGCCTCCTCAAGGACCCTTGGTTGGTCTTTAGGGAGTCGTACCTTGACGTTTAACCCCTAAACCCCTCAATCTAATCTTGGGAACTCATTTTACAAGATGAAACCCCATAACAAACTCAACAACACACTCGTTAGGCTCTAGTTTCACCTACAAGATTTTTGAGTCATAATAATATCTCCCCCTTGGGAACATTCGTCCTCGAATGACACTTTAAACATTTTACGGAATTAAAGACTCAAGACTAGCAGCCCATCATGCATGAAACATCATAAACAATGCAAAAAACTAGGAGGAAGCATCAACTCCATCTCAAACATACTCCATGCAATACAAGAAAGTAGGAACTACATCTACAAACTCATTATGCATGAAAACTTCAACATTTCTCATTTCATTGGAGGAATTACCTTCTCCAACTCAAAGCATGACCATCATAACATCATAAAGCCAATGATGCAATTACTCTCAAAAGCACATTTAAGCATGTTCAATAATTCACCTCATGAAGCATATAGACAACTCATACTAAATGCACATCAACATGAGGAACGTAACTCATAAAAACTCATTTTCTTATTAAAAATGAATTCACCAAGAACATGCATAACATAAAGAGACCATGGAAACACATAATTACATATGACTCCATAACATTAAACAAGTTAAAAGGAACTCTTTGTCATAGGTTTGAATAGGAATAGAACGAAAGAGATAAGGATATCGGAACACTCAACAACCTTACTTTACCATCTCCCCCTTGGGAGTAAACCCATACTAAGGCTAACATGAAATTATCATAGGAACCTAAATAAAACATTTACAACTTTAAGAAACTATAAACAAATCGGTGCCTTCATCCAGAAGGGCTCCTTTGTCCTCTCTAGACCGGAGTGCATAGAAACGACCATAATTTAGAGGAATAGGAACCGTACCATCATGAGAAGCTTGCTTGGCCTCTCTTCCTTTTGCCGAGAGTTTTGGGCAATCTCTCATCTTATGACCCTTCTTTCCACACCCAAAGCAACCATCTGTGCCGGCAAGGCACTTACCCAAATGTTGCTTCCCACACTTGGCACATATAGATCTTTCAAAAGAAGAACCGCCTCCATTTCCTCCTTAAGAATTAGGGTTAGACACCCTATCCTTGTTGACCATTGGGGAATCTTGGTTGTAGGACCTCTTTTTGGACCTTGGTTGACTTTGTTCATCGAACCTAGCTCTCTTCATCTCCTTATTCTTTTTCTTAATTTTGGACTCCTCCATTTGTTGAGCATACACTATGAACCTAGAGATATTCATGTCCTTATAGAGCATTGCCATACGACATTCTTCCTCAACTAGGTGAGACACACCGGTCACATATCTACTCATCTAATTCCTCGGGTTTGACACCAAAGATGGAGCATACTTAGACAATAGGGTAAATTTCAAAGAATACTCTTGAACATTCATTCTACCTTGCCTAAGATTGATAAACTCCTCCACCTTAGTTTCCCTCTTCTCATGGGGAAAGAAATTATCAAGGAATGTTTTCTTAAACACTTCCCAATCTATGGGACCCACTTCTACATGCCTATTTCTCTTATATTGAGTGAACCAAACATGGGCAACATCTTTTAATTGATAAGTGGCTAGTTCCACTTTTTCTATAGAAGTCACCCCATAGACATAACTACCTTATACACCTCATCCACAAACACTTGGGGATCATCTCCCACCCTGGAACCTAGAAACATCGGAGGGTTCATCCTCACAAAGTCCCTCAATCTAGAAGCCATAGTGCTCACAATAGGGTTGACATGTGTCTCAACACCCCTAGTGTTTTGGGCCGTCATAGCTTGGGCTTGAGTAGTTACGGCTTGAGCTATCATTAGAAGAGCCGACCCAACTTCCTCATTGGTCATGGTCGGAGGATCAACCGAAACTTGATTGCCTTGAGGAACTTGGTCACCTTGAGGACCTTGGAGAGGAACTCCCTCATTCACATTCTCATCTTCCATCCTTCTTGCGTTCACCCTCCTTGTATTCATATCCTATAAACACAAGAGAAGGGTTAGGAAAAGGATTTTATAGAGCTAAACTCTATGGCATGACTTAACGAGTAATGAAATAAGTGTAGCTTCCTAACGTCTTATAGCCTCTCATTCATAAATGTAGCTCGCTTCACACTATGAACAAGACTCTAATAGACGTGGCTTATGAGACATCAATCCTAAAAACCATCCCAAAACCTTGTGATCTCATACCATATTTTTCACGACCCGAGCCTACACCCTGGACATGACACGGCGTACAAGACTTCGAGAAGTCTCATACAAGCTTCATAGCATGTCATCACATAAGATAATAGAAACAGTGTGGAATTTAAAACTTTTCTTTAAATCCATACAATCAAAAACATAATTTAAAATAACGGAAGTCTACTTGTATCACATGGCCATCTAAAAGCATCTTGAATAAAAAATAAGGTCACAGCCCTTACAATAGAAGGTCTAAAAGGAGTCTAATACAATGAAAGACATGAAACATCAATAAAGCACTTGCCCTCGGATCTATGTGGACATACCACAAGCTATGGAGGGAAATTAAATCAAGCTTGAACTAGAGGAAATCAATTCACTTGCCAAAACCTACACTTTGTAGAAAAATAGAAGAAATATGGGTTAGCACAATTAATGTACTAAGTATGATAGCCATGCAAAAACCATGCTTAAAAAGGACATTTTGTTTAAAAATCATTCTATATGCCAATTTGAGAAAACTTCATGAACTTTAATAAAAGAGGCGTAAGATACAAACATAATCAACATATAAGACATTTCATCACATTAGGACCTTCAACTAAAGTAAACCTAAGTTATACTTGTGCAATGTAAGAATAGCATCCCATACTACTATTCCTACTAAGCACTACTTTGAGGACACCATAGATGAACTTACCATTCTTCATACTCATCTTTAGACAATATTCATGCATAAGGAACATAAACATTTCATAAGTCATTACAAGGAAAGTAACTCATAATAACAATTCCAAGTTAAGCATTCGTCATTACATTTAGCCTTAAAGTCAACATTCTCATTAGCATCATTATAAGCACATTCATTTTATTCATCCCTATGACATTGAGAAACACACCATAGCCCTCTCAAAGCCTACTCGTGCAATGCATGGATGGCATCCCATACTACCACCCACACTTCATAGAACATCTTGATTAACCACAGTACCTAACTCATATCCTTGATCATAAAACATTATAACATAAAGGAACACACCATGATTACTCTCAAAGCCTACTTTGGAATGTATGGATGGCATCCCATACTACCACCCACACTCAACAGTGCATTCTTAAGAAGCCATAGTTCATTATCATTCTTTATGGGGGTAATCCTTAACCGACATAGACCATGTGAGTAAATCATGGAATCCCGATGTTATCCACATTGAATAAGGGATTCATACTTGCCTAAGGTAGGACCGTTAACATTTATATTAGGTGGATCCACTAGCTATAAACCTATGTGGGCAAATAGTTATGGGATAGGGAGATTGCTACTAGATACGCCACCTCAACTCACAGATGAGCATCCATCTCAAAATATTTTTACTAGATACCCCGCCTCAACTCACGGATGAGCATCCAACTCAATCCATATCCTCTCGGTGCTTAGAATTATTCCCCATGGAGTACTTAATATTCATTACTTTAGTTCATTCTTATGAGATAAAAGATTGTTACTAGATACCCCGCCTCAACTCCTAGATGAGTATCCATCTCAAACCCAACATTTATTCATTAGATAGCTCATAGATTCAAAGATGAGAATATCTTTTAAACTAAGAATCCCCATATTGTGAGGATGTCCTTTAACAACATGTCATTATCATTCATTAGTGTACAATTGAGAATAGCCTTTCAATCAACATGTCATCATTAAATAATCATAGAAACTTCATTCATTGTTCATTCATGAGTGTGTGTATGTGAGAATCACCTTTCAACAACACCACCATTGCATTATGGTCATAATCACATTACTTTCATTGCAATCACAAAACATAAACATAAGCATCATAATCATACATTAACCTTCATAAATTTCCATTCAAAGCCATGAATCACAATTTATCAACACCTAGAATACTACTATTTAGGCATGAATATTGACATAATTCAATAAACTAAATCAATATAGAATTAATCTCTTCACATACTCCCATGATCAATCAATCCCAAATCACAGTTCACAATTTAGTATTTTGGGGAAAACATGGGTTCATAGGGAAATTTCATCATAAATCAACATTAATTCCTTAATTCAATTATGATTCATCATATATAAACCTTTGAAAACATTTTGAAGTTGAACCCATGCTTAGATTGAAACCCTAACTTTTGGGGGATTTTGGAAACTTTGAAATCATCTTTTGAAGGGACTCCTTGGGTGGAGACTAACCAAGGATGAAAACTACCATACATCAATTGAAGAAAATCCATGAAATTGAAGAGAAACGATGAAATCTTGAGCTCCAAACCTTGACTTCTTCTTCTCCTATGGTGGTTTCTAGATAGAGAATTATTTGGAGAAGGGTGGTTTCTATTTTTGTGTTTTGGAGATAATGAATTGTAAAGGGCAGTTTAATAGTTTATAAAGCCTTAACTAACTCTAAATAATCAATATAAATCATCCCCTAACTTAACTAACCTTAAAAGAAATTTACCACATTTCCTTTAACCTTGGCCGAATTGGACAGTTTTTACAGGTGCTACTCACAAAACTCCACCCATGGATCGTGGGTTGGTCCATGAGCCATACTGGCAAGTCGTGGAACATAGGAGGATAAGGGGAGTTCAAGACTCAACCCATGATCCCCACCTACAGGGCGTGAGTCCACCCACAGCTCGTGGGTGCCCATCCGTAGGTGGTGCTAAAAAGGCAACTTGGGCAGTTCTGGGGAGCTTTGGGAGTTAGGCTTTAGGGTCCTCCTCAAGGACCCTTGGTTGGTCCTTGGGGAGTTGTACGTTGAAGTTTAAACCCTAAACGCCTCAACCTAAGCTCGGGAACTCAATTTACAACATGAAACCCCATAACAAACTCAACAACACACTCGTTAGGCTCTAGTTTCACCTACAAGTTTTTCGAGTCGTAACAAGTTATTTGAGAGTAATGTACCAATGATGATGTTGTGTTGTGAAAGGAAATTATCACTAAATACATACTAGCATAATGTGAAAGGTTTTCTCACATAGAAAGGATTCTTAGTTTGTAAGCCTTTCTCACTGAATTTAGTCAAAGAGTAAGAGTTATCATAATGAACTAGCTTGGTTTGGTTGTCCAAGGGAAAATTTCCATGAATAATTAATTCATGTACGAAAGGACTATTCTGTGGGATTTATGCTTAGCACTGAGTGGATATTGATGATGCGATGGAAGCTCTCCCGTAAAAGAGGCCAGGTTTCTAGAAGAAATCTCATTAGATGGAAGCTTCCCCATTAGTAGAGGTCGGGTTTCTAGTAGAAATATCCTTATCCATTAACTATGTGCCTCCATAGGTTGATTATCTAGTGGATCCAGTTAAGCTAGAAGTTCATGGTTCTACCTAGGCAAATAGGACAACCCTTTTCGGTGTGGGAGACACTGGGGGATCATGTTATAGCTCACTTGGTCTCTATGTCGGCTAACGCTAATTCCCCACAAGTAATAATGAAATAAGGTTACTTCAAGAAGTATCGCATATGAGTTCAAATGTTTTAAATATGAAGTTAGCTTGCATTGACCATGATTTTATGACTTATGTTTCATAACTTTTTTATTTCATGTTTTACCTTGGTCAATTGCCTTTCGTGAAATGAAATGTCCCTTTAGCATGTTTTAAATGTATTATTCATGGCTATCATACTTTGTACATTGCTTTGTACTAACGCATACTCTTGCCTATATTTCCCCAAATGTAGGGTCCAAAATTTAGGGTGCTCAGTTTCGTGGCTAGAGGTTGACTGGAGATATTCTGAGCTTTGGTGAGTCCTCATGCTTCGTGGATGCAGTTTTATTATTTTCAGTTTCTTTCATGTATTTATCTTTTGGACATGATGTATGGGCTAGGCCCAATTTCATTCTATTGGATTACATGGCTATGAAGAGACAAGTCTATTATACTTCTTCTTTGCTTTTATAAAATGTTTTGGACATGGACTATAGTTTTACTCTTATTGTTCTATTTCTTATGGTATGAGAGCTAAGTGGCTTTTATGGATTACTTCGCGGTTCTATACACCATGTTACATCTTGGGGAGTACCCTTGGGTCGTGACAAATTTGGTAATCAGAGCACAAGGTTTAGAATGGTCCTAAGATGTCTCATAAGCCATGTCTAGTAGAGTGTTGTTCATGAGCGTGAAGCGCGCCACATTTATTAATGAGAGGCTACAAGACAATTAGGAAACTCTAGTTCTTTCATTACTCTTAAGTCATGCGATAGATTTTAACTCTATAAGGTCTTTCTCCTAATAATTATCCTATGTTCTTCATGATATGGCTTCTCGAAGGGCTTATACAAGAAGGAATGTGAGGGAGAATGTGGAACAAGAAGTTCTTCCTCAAGCTCCTCAAGTCCTAGTTGATCCTTTGGCCGAGAAAGTGTCGAATGCGAAGTTTACGGCTGCTTTTCAATTGTTGGCCCAAGCCAATAGAGAGTTAGTGGTTCTTGTGAACCCAAATGTTGGTACGGCGGCTTCAAGAGTGAGAGACTTGACAAGGATGAATCCTCCGGAGTTTCATGGTTTTAAGGTTGAGAAAGATCCTTAAGAGTTTATCGATGAGGTGTACAAGGTTTTGATGATCATGGGAGTTACGCTGGTGGAAAAGTCATAGTTGGCTGCTTATCAACTAAAAGGTATGGCTCAAATATGGTATAATCAATGAAAGAAGGGAGACCGAAAGATGCGGGTCCTCTTGATTGGGAGAAGTTTAAGGACACTTTTCTTGATAGGTTCTTTCCCCTGATATGAGGGAAGCCAAGATGCTTGAATTCATTAACCTTCGACAAGGAAGTATGAGTGTAAGGGAATATGCTCCAACTATGGTTGCCGATTCAAGCGCTAAGATGAGTAAGTTTGTTTTGGGTGTGTCCAAAATAGTGGTTAAAGAGTGCCGAACCACTATGCTCATTAATGAAATGGACATCTCTCGTCTCATGGTCCATGCACAAAAAACTGAAGAGGATAAACTTAAGGAAAATTCTAGAGAAATAAAGAGGGTTAAGACCGGTGATGGAAATTTCTCACATGCAAAGTCCAATGGACAAGGTCGTCCTTGATTCTGACAAAAGTTTTCCGGTCAAGGTTCCTCCAATGTCCTCCTAAGTTTAACCAAGATAGTGTGTCTAACCCTAAGCCTCAAGGATTTAATGGTAGTGAATCTTCATTGCCTAAGTCTAATTGTGCTAAGTGTGGAAGGAAGCACGAGGCTAAGTGCCTAGCCGGCATGGATGGTTGCTTTGGTTGTGGTAAGAGTGGTCACAAAATGAGGGATTGCCCAATGCTTACGACAATTAAAAAAGAGGGAAACCAAGCTACTACTAGTGGTGCGGGTTCCAATGCTCCTAAGCAAAACCGTTTCTATACACTTTAGACTCGAGGTGAATGGGAGGGTTCTCCCGATGTGGTTGCTGGTATGTTGAAATTTTCCAACTTGATGTATATGCTTTACTTGATTCTGGTGCTACCTTTTCTTTTGTGATGCCATATGTGGCTTTGAGGTTTGATGTTCTTTCGGATGAGTTGCTAGAACCTTTTTCTGACTCTACTTTTGTTGGTGATTCTATTGTGGCTAAGAGGGTCTATCGAAAGTGTCTTGTTTCCTTACACGGTAAAGTTACTCTTGTTGAATTGTTAGAGCTTTATATGTTAGATTTTGATGATATCTTCAGTATGCACTGGCTACACTCATGTTATGCTTCTATTGATTGTAGAACTTGTGTAGTCAAGTTTCAGTTCCCGAATGAGCCTATCCTAGAGTGGAAGGGGGGAAATTCTATGCCTAAGGGCATGTTTGTTCTTATCTTAAGGCTAGAAAGATGATTTCTAAGTGTTGCTTTTACCATCTAGTAACGGTGAGGGATGTAGATTCCAAAACCCCTTCTCTCGAGTCGGTCCCCATTGTAAATGAGTTTCCAAAATTGTTCCCAGATGATCCACCCAGTATTCTTCCTAGATACGCAACCTATTTCTATTCCTCCTTACCGTATAGCTCCGGTGGAACTTAAGGAGTTGAAAGAGCAGTTGAAGGACTTGTTGGATAAGGGTTTCATCCTACCGAGTATCTTTATATGGGGTGCTCCAGTTTTGTTTGTGAGGAAGAAAGATGGTTGATTAACGTTTCAAAGATACTTCATCCAATTCTAAGCGTCAACGATCGTTAGTCAGTATATAACCCAACCAACTGAGTTGGGGTCGATCCCACAGAGAGTAGCTTTCTTTTGAATTCAAATACGAAAGAATGACGGTGACCTTTGCAGCTGAATGAGTACAACACTTAAGAGTCTAACAGCCAAATTCCAGGATGTTGTTACCAACCCACTTCAACAATCAACAAGGAACAATCAAATAACTAGAAAACACTTGGGGATTGACTAACTAACTGCCAAATTCAACGTAATGGGGTGTACATCATTACCAACAATGTTAATTCGTCGTGGGTAGAATGGACTATTAGTAAAGCAATTTTCTCTCGAACAATTACCTTCTTTCTGTTGAGTTCTCTTGAACCTCAACACTATCCATAAGACGATCAACCCACTTTCTTATCAAATCCACTCTTTCAAGCTAGATACAAAGGCTAAATCTCGAGTTTCACTTTCTCAAGCTGAAACCGTCATGACCGACTAAGGATGCCAAATTACTACATTGGCTCTATACTTCTCTCTCGAGCAAGCACAAAACTCTGAACTTTATTACACTAAATATGCAATTATAAAGTTAAACCACAGTAATAATTCAGACCAACTTCAAATTAACACGAAAATTTACTAATTGATAACACCCATTTAGTCAAATGCAACAATTGGTCACATTGTCAAACCCCCAAGGTTAGGGTTTAAGCCAATCATAGTAAAAAGATTAAATTCAATACCTGCCACTTTTTGCATAGCTGGGTAAATGAAATTCGCAAGTTAAATTTCACTAATATCTTCTCTATTACAAAACCCAAATGAAATACCTTGCTAAAATCACTTCAAATCAACAATAGCAGTGTTTTTGCTCTCTATCTTTTGTTCCTCACATTTTCTGAATGCTTTCTCTCTCTTGCAAAAATCAATTTATACAAGTCTGATGTGTGGCTTTTAGGGACAAATCGGCGAAAAATGTCGAACTTCACCGACCGTTCGGCGACTCGCTGATCGGTCTTCGTCTCACCTTCATTCTTCATGTCTTCTTAATCCAACCACTGTAATTTTACGTGAGCCAGATCGGGATCGCCGTTTCATTCCGTGATGTGCCTTTTTGTATTTTAACTCGCCCATTAGCACTTAGCTGGATCTCCATCAGCACCTTTGGCGATGAGGTCATCCTTCGCTGATGTGATCGGCGACACGCCGAATGGAGCTGTTGCTCACCTAAGTTACTCCTAATACAATCACACAGTTCTATAAATTTAGGCGATAGAGGAGTGACTTGGCGATTCGCCGAGTGATCTCGGTGATCATCAGTCCCGTTTTTCCTCTTCTCTTTTTCAGCTTGTGTTGTCCTTGTTGACCATTTCTGTCCTAGCTTTGTTCCTCAACCCATATATCTGAAAATCAAGGGTTTTACATCAGTTATTGGCATAAATTGAGCATTTGAGGACACTAATTTTATACAAACAAAGCCCTACATGAGTCCAAATCCCACAACTTAAACCTTTACTTGTCCTCAAGTTCAGCAGTTCAAAAAGGATGTCTCAAACAGTACTACAAAAGACTCAATCATGAATGCACACAACAAGACTCAACTTACTCATGCAAGGATCAATTATGCACTAAAAGATTCAAGTTGTGACTTACCGTTATCAAAGATTCTCAAGTTCACACTATTTGCTTCAAATACAAGTTCAAGCTCAACAAAGCTACTCAAATGCCCTCACAACAAAGATGATTCCATGTTCACACACAATTATTCACACTTTATGGCTCTGAAATCACATATAACTCTCACACTCACAAATATGAATAGATGCATGACTTCACCCATAGGTTTGCCCTCATTTTCCAATCAACGTTCGTTTCAGCTTACTCAAGATCACAAAGGTATTTTCAAGGCTTGTAATGGGGTTGAGTGTAAATGTATGGTCATTTAGGCTCAGTGGCTGCTATCCTCATGAAATATGGTATGAACATCACTTTCTTTCCTTCTCTTCAACATTTTCAGTCATGCTCAAAATTTACCCCATTATTCATTTCCTATGGAATACCGGACACCCCGTTTCTTTTGCACTTTTCATAACTTTATTTCACAATTTTTCCGTCCTTTTTTTTTCTTTCTTCTTTTCTTTCTCTTTCTCTTATATTTTTTTTTATATGGAGGGGTTCCATCTTTTTCAAGACCATGGATAAAGGGAGATTTCTTCACACTTCTTGATTTATCTTCTCTTTTCACTACACCCCCAACTTAGGCTTTTGGCCTAAGTTGGCTATTCAAACAAACCGCACTTCATGAGGATTATGGGTGAATGGATAAAGAGAGGTCTCATTTGCTCAAGTTTCTTCCAAGAAAAGGATAAGGCTCAAAGGGGGTTCAAGAAAGGTTCACATACTCACTAGGTTAGCCACAAAAGAGGTATATTGTCAAATTGTTTCACTCTTCAAAATTGTTGCCTAAGATCATTTCAAGAGCTTGCATCACTTAGTCAACCGAACCAACGGGGCAAATTCTAGGTGTCATCACACAAGGTTCGTGGTAAGCTCATTACACAACGCATTGGCACCAATATAAAAAAAGACTCCACACTTTCGATAGTGTCCAATGTTCATTACAAGAGACTCATTCGATGATTGGCAAGTTACAATGAGATGCACAAAGTTCACACATTGTCTATGCAACTTCATTTGGGCTCATCGTATCCGCGCATTCATTTATGTTTGATTAAGAGCACTATTCAATTCATTGGTATTGATCATAATCGATACTCAA
The DNA here is from genome assembly GCA_036250505.1 of Solanum acaule. NCBI lineage: Eukaryota > Viridiplantae > Streptophyta > Magnoliopsida > Solanales > Solanaceae > Solanum > Solanum acaule. The sequence continues at coordinate 4,270 of JAJOOR010033421.1, read as the reverse complement.
ATAATTAACTTTTTCAAACGAGAAAGGGACTCACTGACCAAACACACACCCCCACAAAAAGTATTCAACATTGTCCCCAATGTGAGTAGAGAACTGACAATACCAAAAAATAAAAATAAAGATAAACAACTGGTATGTAAACACGCAAAGCAAGGTGACAAGGAATCTTCACTAGGCGCCCATTTGGCGAAATTGTAACAGTCGTCGAACTGCTCGGTGATTCGCCCAATGATCTAGATATCGCCATTATTTCCAGTATGCAACACATTTAGGAAAGGGAAAAAGGCGGAATTGAAAGTGTTCGCCTAACTGGTCAGCGCTTCACATAATGCACTTGCAACCTCGCCAAATGATCCATTAGGTCAGGCCATCAGAGCTGGGGCAAAAGGGCGGAGAAAGTCGGGTCGCCCAATCACTTCAGCGAGTCACCAAGTGATGAAGTTTCCCCGCCTAATGTTCCAGTATCTCAGCTCCATTTTCAAAGTCCAGAAGGTGGACAAGGTCGGGCTCACCGAATAGCTTCAGGGATCCGCTAATGGTGTCTTTACCTCGCACAATTACTTTCACCTGCAAAATCAGCGCATATTATTTGAAATACTAACACGTGGAAATGCTATCAAGCATCTTCCAGATACACCACTTCAATTAGAGAAATCTCTTGGCATTCGCCAAGATACAACTTCAACTGTTGCCCATTCACTTTGAATGCAAGTCCCTCTTTACCTTCGACTTCAATGGCACCATTTGTGAACACCCGTGTTACTCTGAATGCACCTGACCATTTGGATTTGATATTTCCCAGAAAGAGCCTGAGTTGAGAATTATGTAGTAACACCCAATCTCCTACTCTGAACTCCCTCTTAAGGATTCTAGAATCATACCCACTTCTTCATCTTTTCCTTGTAAAGAGCTGAACTTCCATACGCCCCAAACCTGAATCCGTCCAACTTATTTAGCTGATCTAGTCTCTCTTTTGAAGTCTTTGCCCAGTCCACATTTAGAGCTTTCAATGCCCATAATGCTTTGTGTTCCAATTCAACCGGTAAATGGCAAGATTTTCTGAAGACTAGCTGATACAGAGACATACCAATTGGTATTTTGTATGCAGTGTGATACGCCTATAGAGCATCATCACTCTTTCGAGACCAATCAGTCTTATTTGCATTCACCGTCTTGTCTAGGATACTCTTAATCTCCTGATTTGACATTTCAACTTGGCCACTCGTTTGGGGATGATACGGAGTTGTTATTTTGTGTTTCACTCCATACTTGATCAATGCGGATGCAAAATACTTGTTGCAAAAATGGGATCCCCCATCACTAATAATAGCCTGAGGAGTACCAAATCTAGCAAAGATGTAGCGTTTTACGAATTGAACAACACTTTTCCCTTCATTGTTTGGAAGTGCAACAGCCTCCACCCATTTAGAAACTTAATTTAATGCCACTAAAATATACTTATTACCAAATGAACTCACAAATGGTCCCATGAAATCTATTCCCCAAAAATCAAATAGCTCAACTTCTAAAATGGGTGTGAGAGGTAACTCGTGTCTTTTAGACACTCCACCTTGTTTCTGACATTGAGTGCACTTCTTAACAAACTCATGAGCATCTTTGTAGAGGGACGGCCAGTAGTAAGCACTTTGAAGGACTTTAGCAATTGTACATACACCACCATGATGACCCCCAACTGGCATGCTAGCATGGAGAATTTCGAAGGCTTCTTCCTCCAAAACATAACTCCTAATTATATGGTCTGCACACTCTCTAAATAAATATGGTTCATCCCAAAAGTACTTCTTAACATCGAACAAGAACCTCTTTTGTTGGTAGAAGTTCAGTTCTTCCGGCATTAATCCACACACTATGTAATTAGCAAAATCAGCATACCAAGGAGATTGTTGGAGAGTTACTGTGAATAAATGTTCATCGGGAAAGGCATCATTTATGTCGATTTCAGCTCGTCATTTTCCCTGCCTTCCAATCTTGATAAGTGGTCAGCCACCTAATTTTCACAACCACTCCTATCTTTTACTTCAAAGTCAAATTCTTCCAGCAGTAGTACCCACCTTATCAATCTTGGCTTGACATCTTTCTTTGCCATCAGATAACGCAGTGCAGCATGATCAGTGTGAACAACCACTTTAGTGCCTAGCAAGTATGCCTGGAACTTTTCAAACGCATATACTACCGCAAATAATTCTTGTTCTGTAACTGTATAGTTACGCTGCGTAGCATTTAGAGTTTTGCTTGCGTAGTAAATGGGGTGCCGCTTGCATCACACATCACTTCAAAGGGTTCTAACCAATTGGGGCTAATGATAACTTGTCACGACCCAGGGGTACCCTCAAGATGTAACACGACGTACTCGACCCCGAAGGGGTCTCACACAAGCCCTTAGCATAATCATAAACATAAGTAATAGAAATGATGCGAAATTAAAACTTTTTACAATCAAAGTTTTTTGATAAATTGAAATAGAAGTCTAGACATTGTCTCCATAAACCATCTAGTACAATCGAGAATCAATAGGGTAATAGCCCGTTTTACAATAAAGTCTCAAAGTTGAACATACGAAAGGAAACTAGAAAGAATAACTCTTGTCCTCGAACAATGAGGACTCACCAAGGCAAGGAGAGAATCAATCCAAGCCTTCAACCAAAGAGAAGCAACCTCAACAATCGGGACCTACACTTATAGAAAAATGTAGAAAATATGGGTTAGCACAAAAATGTACGAAGTATGGAAGCCATGCATGAAAATCCTTAAAACATGCTAAAAGGGGACATTTAGTTAGAATCATGCATTTATCAAGTTTAAAAGCCATCATGCGCATTTGTGAAGAAACATAAGTCGAACCATATCATAAGCAACCCAGAACTATACTTGTGCAATGTATATGTAAGATCCCATAATCCTACCAAATACTAAGTACCACTTTTAGGTCACCAACATCATACATATCATACCTTGACCTCATCCATAGCCAAAACTCATAGACAAGGAAACATTCATGTTCATAACTTGTAGCAGGTAAAGTCTTTCTTAACGACAATACATATCATGCATTCATAATTTATAAGTCTTCATAGCATAAGAGAACCTCACCACAACCACTCTTAAAGCCTACTTGTGCAATGCACAAATGGAGTCCTATACCCCCACTTATACTAAGAAGTACCTCTTAAGAAGTCATAGTTATAGTTCATTTTCTTGTCATAATTCATATTCTTGTCATATATGGAAATATAGCCTTAACAGACATAGACCATGTGAGCTACATGGAATCCGGTGTCTTACCCCCACACCAAAAAGAGGTGTCCTACTTGCCTAAGGTAGAACTCATATATTAGTTTTTAGGTGGATCCATTAGCTAAAGACATATGTGGGCACATAGTTATGGGATAAGGATATTGCTACTAGAAACCCGAACTTTCTACTGTAAAAGGTTTCCATCTCATGAGATAACTTACTTTGGGAAGCTGGACTTTCTAACATAGAAGCCTCCATCTCATATTCATATCCACTCGGTGCTACACATAATTCCCTTTCAAATTCATATTAAGTCTTTTACTTAAGTTCATGTTCATAAAAGAATTCACTAGGCACTCAAACTAACATAGTATCATAATAGCTCATAGATTCATTAGGTGAGAATGTCCTTTCAACCTTAGAATCATCAATATGTAAGTAAACCTTTCGCATCATATTCGTAGTGTATTCATGAGAATAGCCTTTCAATCAACATAACAACATTATCATATTCATAGACATTTCATGCATATTCATGTGTAAGGGTATGGGGAGAATGATCTTGCAACAATTCCACAATTACACAATAATCATAGGATTTTCACTATCTAAGTGAATCATGAGTTCATACACAATTCTCATCAACAACAACAACAACAACATGCCCAGTGAAATCCCACTAGGTGGGGTCTGGGGAGGGTAAAGTGTACGCAGACCTTGCCACTACCTCGTAGAGGTAGAGAGGCTGTTTCCGGGAGACCCTCAGCTCAAGAACACCAAATCTAAGTGACAGGAGAGATATATATAAAACATAACAGCCAATACAAAAGATAGCGTATGATCAACAAATGAGACAGTAACAATAAGAATGTAATGCGATGCGTGAAACGCAGTAAACAACATAAGGCTAGGTCTACTCCAAACGCTAACAACCCATACCCTAGCAAGGGAAGACAACACGCTAACCCTACTAACCTTCAACCTTAATACGTGACCTCCACTCCTTCCTATCTAG
>JAJOOR010033420.1:0-13529 GCA_036250505.1 Solanum acaule | reverse complement strand
TATGGGGTGAAAGAGTCATTGGGTGGGGCCCAATACTCGTTGCCCAACGGCTCAACGGCTCTTTTATAAAAAAATTAAAAAAATAAAAAATAAAAAAATTGATTTTCGGACCGGGACTAACCGGTAAAACCCGGTTTCCGTCCCATTACCCCTACCGGTACCCCTAGATAACGGCCCTCACCGGTACAAGCCGGAACGGAACGGTACCGGAACAGGCACCTCCCGGTGGGACAAATCTAAGCATGACTCTCATACCAAATGATGTAATTCAAACCACCAAAAAGAACACAAATGCAAAAATTAAAGACAAGTAACTAATCATAAATAGATAGACACAAAAGGAGGAAATAGAAAACAACCAAAAGGTATATTTAACCTTAAGACATTAATCTGATAATCCTACACGACACACCTAACTCTTACAATAACCTCAATGGAAATCAATTCACCTCACAACCAATGTTTCTAAACAAGTTTCAACCAAAAGCTTGTACCATGCTCACAAACACTCTCTCAAGAGGTTCACAATATCAATATTCAATATCAAAGCAATTTAAACTCAAATGAGAACTAAACTAGCTATTTATAGTTTTAGGCTAATTATTACATAATGCCCTGACTCACGAAATGCAGTTTTGCCGAGCTAGTAAGCCCATCGCCAAACACTTTGGCGTATCAAAAGGGATAGGGCCTCCGCCAATCTCTCAACCATCAATAGTTAATTTGGGTATAGGTACGTAGTTTGGCATGTCGCCAAAAGTTATGGTGTCGACAAACTTGACAGCTTCTTCCATCGCCCTCCCTTCATCTATTCAAGCGATCTTTTAATATATGGAATCTCTTATGTCATTTAAACAAGCTCAAGGACCTCTAGCTTCATAAATAATCCTTGCATTCTTTGAAGGTCCCAAGCTTGTCTTTGAGCGAACAACCTTCCGGCAATCCAGATTGCATCATGTCATCTATTATACTAAAGTCCTTGATTTCAACAAGTTTACAATCATCTTCAAAATCACTCATTTAATGTATCAATCTCTTCCCTAACTTCCTCTCCTATAGTTCTACCTTTATTTTTATAGCTCGAGCTTGTAGGAACTACAAAATTATTGATATCCTTTACAATAACATAAAGCACATAATCAGTAAAATTTGATTTTTTTTCTTCTTCAATTGAATATAAACCTAAACACCAATATCATTATGGATTAAGATGTGCGTCGAAACATCCTTTAGAAGTAACTTAATTTATAATGCATTCAACTGACTATCAATTCCGATTTGTTTTAAATCAAATTTTCAAAATTGCATGTAAACTCAATAACACAATCAACAACAAAATTGACAAAATTGTTGTCATTATCTGATTGACCACTATGAAGAAGATATACATAATAAATCTCCATTGTAAAGATGAATCGCAGCAAGAAAAAAAATGAATTGATACCTAGAATTGCAGGAAAAGAAATGAAAATAATTGCTAACTTTTTTCACCACAATTGAAGTTCTCGAAGCTGCATCGGATCTGATATTGCATGAATATGTATGTATATGAAGTTTTTGAAAGAAGAACAAAGTTAAGAATTGGCGATATAAAAGAACACAGATCACAGAAAATAAGCGATATAGCAGGTAAAGAAATCACAGATTCTTAATAACAGAACAAAGATTAGTTATTGGTGATGGCCATATTCTGTTTAGACTAAAGAATTGCAGTGCAACTTTTGGACCATAATTTTGCAATGTAAGTTAGCTGGTTGTATTGTTATTAAATTTTCCCAACAAGTAATGCTTGCTTATCCTACGTGTATGAGATGCATAGTACTAGTTTTCCCTGCTCCATACAAAAGTGAACCAGTAATACAAATGTCAAACATACTAGCTCAATTGATACCTGTTACACGAAGTAGGGCAAAGCTATCATATCAACGGTTGATGGAGCGTACAAAAATCCAACTGATTTAGTTCTTGTTAAACAATCAAATATACTAGTTATTTTTACAGGTATGTCAAGATAGTGCGCCTGGAACCAATCTGCTCAGAAATACATTAGGAACTGAGCTTCTGTAACTAGACAAAAGGCTTTGCAATCACATGAACAAGTTTCTGATGATTCTATCGATACAAGATGGGTGAGAAAGCACCTTCATTTCTCTCACTGAATATGACAAAAAAGTCCCCCAATTGTATACAATCTGAGTGTGGTCTCTTCTGAGAAGTAAAATACTATGAGAATGGTGCATCTGAATTTGGGCGGTTAAACAGTTGGACAGGTTGGTGGGGAATAGTAAAGGAAAATATAAGAATCATGCATTATGGTAATCTCAAGGAATCTTGCCGCCTCAAGGGGATACCCTCTTGCCCGAAACCATTATCCTCATCACCATGCTTGGGAAGTCGCACAGGCAGCATGGCAGGACCTGTATTAGATTCCATTAAAAGATGCTTTGAGAAATTGGCTAGACCAGTCCTGTTCACTCAAACAAAAGAAAAACAGCAGAACATACCATCAACCATGTCTTTGGTTTTGTGAAGAAGAAAAGTTCCAGAAAGAATAGTCACAAATCCACACATTTCTGTTACGATTTGAGTTGGGTTTTGCCTATCCCAGTCCTGTTCACTCAAACACAATGAGTAGAATAAGATACCTTGAAGCTACCATGAAAAATAATAAATATGGATGCTCAAAAAGCTTCACAGTCCTAAAGACTTGGAACAAATTGCCTTCAAAGATTAATTTCAAAAAAAAAAAAAAAACAAATTGCCTTCAAGGATTCACCACTCAAGACCTCAATATGTTGTTAAATGGCCTGTTAGTTGGATACGCCGAACTTCATGCATGTCCCTGTTTATTGTGTTCAAATGGACTGAAAGAAGAAAATCATATTTGGGCTAAGTTGCGTGGACTCTTCACTTTCGATGCCGCATCCGTGTCGGATTCTCCAAAAATACCCTACTTTTGGCTAATCCGACACGCACCCCTCGATATTTTTGAAGAGTCCGAGCAACATAGTATTTGGGTATCCCCTAAACTGGCCAGAACAGAGAACCAATTATATAATGAAACAACCAGGAGAAGGCTTTGGCAAACTTGATGTGTCACCAAGTTCAGTTGCAGCACATCACGTATTTACTATTCACAAAGCAAAACTGAACATTAAAATGTCTAGGATCAAAGAATCACCTTGAACATGATTATACTGGCTAAGATAGTCAAAGAGGTAAACATGACATAGTATATAGGAGAGACAACTGCTGTATTGAATGTGTCCAGGGCCTGCATTGAAGATTCATCAAAGAAAGTGTCAGGGATAGATAAAATAGTGACTAAAGAGCATCCAAAGAAAACGTCACTCTTTCCTTGAGAATATATCCTTAGATGACTATAAACAGGGTTGAATTTCATCAAACAAGCAAAGCTTAAACCTTACAAAGTTTTGCTCAAGTTGATTCCAACATGGTTAACTATGGGAATTTAAGCCTAGCAGTATATTCTCCTGTACTAATAAAGGTCTCCTCCTTGTACTGTTCCTCTGTTTTTCCAACTTGTTCTTTTTACTTTTTAATGTATCTTTTTTTTGGTTCCACCTTATATAAACTTTTTCTTTTGTTGATTCCATCTTAGGCCTCATTTGTTTGCTTAATGGAGATCTGAACCAGTCCATTAAGTGCGTTTGTTTTTTAGGTTTGAATTCTAATCATTTAGATTCAGCTCATTAAGTCCATTTGTTTTTTTTTAAAAAGCTTCTTAATGGATCTGAATGAAACAGATTTATAGGAGAGTCTTAACAATATTCAGATTTATTTAATAAGCAACAAAATAATCATGTTGTCTCTCTCTTTGCAGGCAGCTTTTCCTCTCTCTTGCTACCAACTTTCTTCCTCTCTATTCTCAATCAAAAACCATTTTTTTCCTCTTGAACTGGTAAATTTTCGTAATCTGTTTACAAGTATTTTGTTTGATATTTTTTTTATATTAACAATTTTTTGGGGGTGTATTGATGTTTGTCAAGAATTCTTGTGTCATGATTAAAAACAATAATTATGTATATACTTGAGGTCTCTTATGATTTAGGCCACTAATTTTATTATGATTTTTGAACATCAAACTTGTTTGTATGATCAACCCACTTGTAAGACTACACTAAACATAGTGGATTAGATGGATTGCCTTCTGTATTAAGACTGTCAAATTTTCTATTCAGGTAAATGGATCTCCTGAAGGTTTCTTCTCTTCCGAAAGAGGATTGAGACAAGGTGATCCTCTCACTCCTTTCCTCTTTCTTATAGCTATGGAAGGACTGAATCAGATGTTCAAAATTACAAAAGACTTGGGAGCCCTGAAGGGTTTCAAAGTTACAGACGGAGAGCAGTGGGATAGAGATCACCCATTTACTTTATGCAGATGATTCATTGGTATTCTGTGATGCTGATATTGATCAGGTCAAACATCTGAGAGCTATTCTGGTGCTTTTTGAGGCAGTTTCCAGACTTCATGTCAACTGGCATAAGAGCAGTTTATTCCCGGTTAATAAAGTGGACAATATTCAAGCACTTGCAGGTATTCTGGGATGTGGTGGGTTCCCTACCTACTACCTATTTGGGGTTAACTTTGGGTGCTAAAAGCAAAGCCTTGCAGATTTGGAGTGGTGTCATAGAAAGGTGTGAAAAGAGGCTTGCAATATGGAAGGGACAATTCTTATCTCTAGGTGGTAAGGTTATACTAGTCAATAGTGTTTTGGATGCCCTTCCTACTTATGTCATGTCTCTTTTTCCTTTACCTAGCAAGGTTAGGAAAAGAATTGACAAGATCAGAAGGAATTTCATATGGCAAGACAACAACGAAAAAAGAGCATTCCACCTGGTTAATTGGGATGTTCTTATCAAATCCAGAAAACATGGTGGCCTTGGCATCAGGAACCACAACCAAAGAAGTGGTTATGGAGGTATAATCTTGAAACATATGCTTTATGGAGAAATGTCATTCATGACAAGTATGGTCAAGAAGACCAGTGGTGTTCAAAGGTGGTTGTGAGCCCCCATGGTGTAGGAGTCTGGAAAGCAATCAGATCCCTCTGGTCTTCGATGGCTGGAAAAATTAGCCTAAGAGTGGGCAATGGTAGGAAAATCCTTTTTTGGTGTGATAACTGGCTTGGACATGGACCTCTAAAGGAACTCTTCCCTGAATTCTTTAGCATTGCCACTATGCCAAACATTAGCCTGGAATCAGCAAAAGGAGTACATGGATGGAATATTACTTTTAGAAGACTACTGCATGATTGGGAGTTGGAAAGAGTTGTTGAATTTTTCAAGACCTTGGAATCATTCCAAGGGTTCAAAGACACTGAAGATTCACTTATATGGAAGCCCACTAGTAAAGGAACTTATTCTATAAACTTAGCTTATAACATTTTGATTAGGCACAGACAGTCAACTAATCAGTGGCCATGGAGATCCATTTGGAAGATGAAGGCTCCTTTTAAGGTGGTATGTTTTTCTTGGCTAGTAGCAAGAAATGCTTGTCTCACACATGATAAACTTCAAAGAAGGGGATTCCAACTGTGTTCTATATGCTTTTTGTGTGGAGGTGCTGGGAAAATAATAGTCATCTATTCATTCATTGTCCCATTACTGGACAATTATGACAACTATTCTTGAATATGGTAGGAATCAGATGGTCAATGCCAGCAACAAGTGTTGATTTGCTGAAATGTTGGAACCAGAATGATGGGGCAGTTAGTCAGAAAAAATGGTGGAAACTTGTCCCTGCTTGCATATGGTGGACCATTTGGAAGGAGAGGAACTATAGAGCTTTTGAAGACAAATATAATTTTGTGGAGAAAATCAAGATGAATTGTATACTTTTGTTTTATTTTTGGTGTAAAGAAAGCTATGCTGAGGAGGCTGAATCACTAGTTGATATGATAGGATCCTTGTGAAGCAGTAGCCTAAGCCTGGTTGGGATTTTGTAGCGTCTTTTGCACTGTTATGGTGTAATTTTAAAAAAAAAAAATATATATATATATATATATATATATAGATATAGTTACCAATTTAAAAAAAAAAGTAAGATTACACTAAACATATTATTATTGTTGAATTTTGTTTTAGGCCACTAATTTTATTTAACTCTTTGATCATCAAACCTGCTTGTGAAATTATACTAAATATATTATTGTTGTTGAAATATGTATATACTTGAGGTGTCTTATAAGGATAATTTTTTTATTAAAAGATGTGTATATGTTGAATTCTTAAAAGAAATCATGTTACAATAATTTTTAAATTGATATATAATTCATATGCACATTCAAATATTGAAAACACATAGTTTTAATCATTCAGTATTCATATTAGAGACCACATCTTAATATTCAGATGTGTATTCTAGATCTTAATGCACATCTTAATATTCAGATTCAGAGGTATGGAAACAAATGAGGCCTTAACCTATATCATAATTTTTAGAGTGTCAAAAACACCCCTAAACTGTCTCTTTTATTTTTTAGTAATATAACTTTTAACTAATACTAATAGTTTATTTAATTTGTCACGGTGAAATGTTTTATACATGTGGAATGCCATGTGACAAGGTTTTTTTAAATAAAAGAGTGTATTACACACACCACTGAGGTGTGTTTCTCAAACTAATGAGTGATGGTGTAGGTATGAAACTTGAAAAAGGAGATAGTTTACATGTGTTTTTGATACTTCACTATGATTTTTATGATTTGACTCTCATATAGGGTTGTTCATGGTTATGGTTAAAAAATCAAACCGATTAAAAAAACCGATATTTGGTTTGATTTAGTTAGGTTTGGTTTTACATTTTGAAAAACCAATACTATTTGGTTTGGTTTTGGTTTTACTAAAAAATAACTGCAAAAATAACCAAATCGAACCGATAAATTAGATATATAAATTTTATAATTATTTATATATTATTCATAAACAAAATATAAATATTTTGTTAAATTTTAAGTAACTTAAGTCTTTAACTTTACCATTTTCTCAAGTCCAACACGTAAATTTAGCTCATCTATTACAATCATAAGTCTAAGTCCATCAAAATTCATTATTTTAGTCTTTACTTACCATACCTTTCATAAGATAGTTGCACATTCCCTTAATTGAATCACTTTATTCGTGTAATGATAACTTTAGTATTGTTTAATTGCTTAATTGCTTAATTGAACCAACAATAGCTTTTCAGTGGATTGTTCATGTACTAGATGTTTGTGTCTATCAAGATACATATGTCCTCAAAACTGAACCAAACCAAACCAAACTGACAGTTATTTTTTTCGTTTGGTTGGTTTGGTTTTAGAAATTTAAAAAACCAACTAGGTTGGTTTGGTTTTGGTTTTAACCAATAACCGATCCAAGCCGAATCACAAACACCCCTACTCATATCTTCTATATATATATATATAATAAAGGAGAGTCGTTTGCAATGTGGTTAAGCAAAGTGGTAAGCTATTGAAAAGCCCATTGGCAATTTTTAGGACAAAATTTTGAATTGTTAAATTTGAATTAAAAATATAAAGTAATATAAATTTACATATTAGAGATAGTAATTATCATGGTAAAAGAGTTCTAATTGATTTCTTATTATAGTCTAACTATCATATCAAGACACCTATTCTATCAAACTTAACATAAGTTCAGGAAAGTAGTTTTCCTCCTAATAATATGATAGTTATCTCTATTCACGCATGAACTATGTAATTTTTTGGAATTCTGTATTTAAATTTTAAAATTTGAGTTAAACATAAGAAAATTTAGTTAAATTAATATTCTAAATTTAATTGAAAGTGGTTAAGTTAATTTATTTAAAAACTCAGAAATCACCATCCATTATCACAAAATTAATTTGTACATTATAAAAATTAAAGATAAAATTTTAAATTAAAAATAAAAGATAAGTTCAACTCAATATTAGTCTAGCTATTTATCAAAATTTGTTGTGCACGCACGTACCTCCGCTCCTCATTTTTGAAACGGAAAAGAGCCAAAAATATCACTGAACTATAGGAAAAGGTTTAAAAATACCCTTCATCCACCTTTTGGTCTAAAAATACCCTCCTACTCATCTTTTTGGTCTAAAAATACCCTTCCATTCACCGACTTGACTCACTTGTACCTTTGAAACTAACAACTCTCTTTATTTTGTTTTTATAAAATATTTATTATGTGTAATCTTTTTGTTGGATGAATTAAAAACCCCACCTCTACTAGATTTTTTTCCCATAATTTATCCAAACCAAAATAATATACCTCTTCAAGGCCCCCAAAAAAAAGTTCTAAGAAAATCTAGTAGTTTTTAGTAGAGAAAATTTCAGAAATAGCAAACATAATAAATATAATAAGGTTGTATAACTATAGTTTCGATAATTGTGCTCCATAGCGATAGTTTCGTTTGTTATGCAGGCTGCAATTTGTACATTTGGTGCGGTTTCTATATTTCGCTTGCTCATTTGTATATTTCGCTTGCGAATATACAAATAGGATAAGTATATACAAATGTTGTGTTTATACATTTTGGAATTTTTCAGATCTCCGTTTATATATTTCGCATGCCAATATACAAATAAGGTATTTTATTGTGAATTTTTTAAAAAGAAATTACTATGGAACCCAAAATCAGGCCAAGCATACGAGCTCATATATTAAGTAATTCCAAATTATTTTAACTGAAAAGGGGCTAAAATGCCCTTAACCTAGGAGATTTGGTATAAATTTACCCTCCATCCACCTTATGAGCGTGGGCAGTTAGAAATAAGGGTATTTTTGAGTCAAAAGATTGACGTCAGAGGTATTTGGGGACTGAAAGGTAGATGGAGGGTAATTTTGTACCATTTTCAAATAGTTAAGGGGCATTTTAGGTCCTTCTCCGTTTTTAAAATGTTTTGGGGTCATAAAGAAGGATATTGTTTTGACTTGGATAAATTATGGGGGGAAATCCAAAAAAAATTGAAAAATATGTATTTGTTGTGGCTCTTTTTTTTTGGTTTTTTGAGGGTCATGAAGCAGGTATATTGTTTTGGCTTGGATAAATTATGGGGGAAAATCTAAAAGAAAAACTTTTTAAAAAATACATATTTCGAAAATTAAAATAAAGATTAATGCACATACTTTGTATATTCCATTTAGACAAAAAAGTTAATGTTGTAAGGATTAAAGTGATTTGATAATATTGTATTAGCTTTCTTTAATTTTTTATTTAATGAAATTTGAATAGTTTTCTTTATTTTACTATAATATTAAAAAAACTTTAAAAACTTGCTTTTTGGATAAAGTTGCAACAAATACAGAAAAGGAAAATAACATTTTGTCCTTGTGTTATTATTTTATTCCTATTTAGTCCTCGTGATATTCAATCAAGCGCACCTTCAATTAAGCAATGTATGTAATTTTAGTCCTTTAACCAACCGACATCAAATAAAATAACGATTTTTTTACATTGCAGAGGGGCAAATCAGGTATTTATATTTCTAATATGGTTATACTCCATTAATTCTTTCTTATAAAATATATTCTAGTGGGTTATTTCAAGATCCATCTCTAGATCATGTACAATCTTTTTTCTTTGCCGATTTAATTTTCTTTTTTTTGTGTAAAGCAACATGTTTCTTATTAATCTCAAATTTCTCTATATTAGTGTCTTCCAAATTTGTTAAAATGAGAACAAAAAAATATCAGAGTGGTGGGGCAGGTTTACACAGTGTGTAAGGGTTGGTATCATGGAAGCCATAGCACCAACCTTCTATGCAAGATCCAAAAGAAAGAGAAGAAGAAATGGAGATTAGCCCCACTTGCAGATAAAGAAGAAATCATTAACAAATGGCTAAAGATTGTCGCCATTCAAAATTATTTTTACCTAAAAATTGAATCAAAAAACATTGAATGAGAAGAATCTAAAAAAATATCACAAACAGCAAACATTAGCTCTTTCTTGAGAAAGAATGCCAGAAAGAAAATGATTGATGAAGGAAAAATATTATTGAGGAAGATGATGAGAATTAGAGATACGGGAGAAAAAAAACAAAGGCCTTTTTTTTAACTGTATGCAATTAAAGTAACATGAAATATCTAACTTGCCCCTCCGCAATTTAACAGGCAGTTATTTTATTTGATGTCAATAGTTGAAGGACTAAAATCCTACACATTGCTTAATTGAAGGTTAAATGAGCTTAACCAAATATCACGAGGACTAAAATAGGATTAATACAATAACACAAGCCAAAATAATATATCTCTTCAAGACCTAGAAAAGTTTTTAAAAATCTAGTAGTTTTTAGTATTTGTTGTGCCCTTTCTTTTAAATTTATTTTTAAGTTTGTTTTGGGGTCATGAAGAAGGATATTCTTTTGACTTGGATAAATTATGGGGGGAAATCTAAAAAAGCTTTTGAAAAAATTAGTAGTTTTATGTATTTGTTGTGGCTCTTCTTTTTTTTTTAGTTTTTTTGGGGGTCATAAAGCAGGCATATTGTTTTGGTTCAGACAAGGTGATCCCTTGTCACCTTTTTTTGTTCCTGATCACTATGGAGGGTTTAAGCAACATGATAAAAATTGCTAGCTTGAGAGGGTGGTTAAGGGGTTTTCATGTGGCCAGAGAAGGTGCTGAGAGACTAGAAGTGACACACTTGCAATATGCAGATGATACCCTGATTTTTTGTGATGCTGAGGAGGAACAACTGAAGTATCTAAGAGTGATTCTGGTCTTATTTGAAGGTATTTCTAATTTGCATATACACTGGAGGAAGAATGTGATGTATCCTATTAATGAAGTAAACAACATGAGTTGTTTAGCATCAATCCTGGGTGGTGAAATAGGGGTTCTGCCTACTACATACTTGGGAATGCCTTTGGGGGGTAAATCCAAGTCCATAGACATATGGAATAGTGTGATTGAGAAGTAAGGGAAGAAATTGGCCAAGTGGAAATCTCAGTACTTATCAAAGGGGGTAGATTGACCCTTATTAACTAAGTACTTGATGTTTTGCCAACCTATATGATGTCCCTATTTCCTATCCATCAGGGGTCATTAAGAGGTTGGATAGTGTCAGAGGAATTTTTTGTGGCAAGGCAACAAGGCAAAGAAAAGCTTCCTTTTGGTTAACTGGGAGGAAGCCATGACAAGCAAGAAAAATGGAGGGTTGGGAATAAAGAATCTGAAATTGCAAAGCAAAGCTCTTAATATGAAGTGGTTGTGAAAGTATGCAACCAAAAACCAGATATTATAGAGGAAAGTAATTGGAGCTAAGTATGAAGAAGAGGACAATTGGATAACTAAAGAAGTAACCACTCTTTATGGGGTTAGCCTCTGGAGGTCCATCAGAAGCTTGTGAAATGAAGTTAAAAGTAACTCAAGGGAAAAAGTAATGGATGGGAGCAAGACCAAATTTTGGACATTTGGCATTAGAAAGGCAGCATGGAAGATCGCTTTCCAGACATCTACAACCTAATCATGTTTCAATAAAGCACTATAGCAGATCTATGGTTATCACAAGGATGGAATTTCACGTTCAGAAGACAACTTAATGATTGGAAAATAGTGAGAGTTGCTGAAGTTTAAACATTGTGGACACTTCCACTAGACTACAGATAGGAGAGAATAAATTTTAGTGGACAGAAGCTGACAAAGGAGTGTTCAAAGTCAACAAAGCCGACAAGTTGATGGATCAGACAAATCAACAGTGCTCAAGATGGCCTTGGAAGCAAATATGGAAATGCAGAATCCCTCACAAAGTCTCCTTTTTTGTCTGGTTAATGGCTATGGAAGCCGTCCTTACACAGGACAATGTTATGAAGAGGGGGGCTCCAGGTGTTCCCTATGTGGTGAAACATCTGAGATGGTTAAACATCTATTTTTACATTGCAAGTACACCCATCATCTATGGAGAATATTCCTAAGCCTCAAAGGCATCTCTTGGACAATGCCCATGAAGGTGCTGGAAGGAAGTAGGTGTACATGCTAAGGACAGAAGTAGATGGAGAGTTATCCTGGGGGCTATCTGGTGGGCTGTTTGAAAAAAGGAATTCAAGATGCTTTGAGCGCATAGAGAACAATGTGCAGAAAGTTAAACTAAACTGCATTTTACTTTTTGGTTTTTGGTATAATCAATTATACTCTAATGAGTATAAAACATAAACTGTACAGACAGTTTCATTTGAGTATAACTGGTTACACCAAAAACATAACACAATGTAGTTTAGTTTAACCTTAGGCACACTATTCTCTATGCTCTCAAAACACTTAGAATTCCCCTCTTTCCAGGTTGACCATCATAGAGTAGCAGGGATAATTCTCCATCTATCTCTGTTTTTAGCATGTACTCATGCTTTCTCCCAGCTCTTCAAAGCTTCTGAGACTTTCCTAGACATGGTCCAAAGATGCCTTTGAGACTTAGAAATATTCTCCATAGCTTCAGAGTAAAAGTGAAGTGTAGAAACATATGGTTCACTGTCTCATATGTTTCCTTACAAAGAAAACATCTTGAGCACAAAGTTATCCCTCTCTTCATCACATTGTCCTGAACCAAAGTTGCTTCTTTGGCCAATAACCAAATGAAATAAGATATTTTGCAAGGCATCCTATTTTTCCAAATTTGCTTCCATAGCCAGTTTAGATTATGATTACTAAGTTTCCATCATCTTGTAAGCTTTGTTAACTCTGAATACCCTATTGTTACCTCTCCACCATAATATATCCTCCCTAAGTTGAAGCTCATCAAACTCTCATAATTTCCCAGTCATTTAGTTGTCTCCTAAAGGCAAAGTCCCACCCTTGTGGTGTCCATAAGACTGCTATGGATCTTTGTTGGAACAAAGCTAGATTGAAAATATCTAGGATAAAGCTTCCAAATTGCCTTTTTCATGCCATTCATCCTTCCAAAACATGGTCTTTCTGCCATTCGCCACTTTTTTCTTTTGAGTTCTTCACCTCATCCCATATGTCTCTTATAGATCTCCATAAACCAACCCATTAGTCACCACCTTTGTCATCCAACTGTCTTCCAGTTCATATTTGGCACCAATGACCCTGCTCCACAACAACTGATTACATTGGCATCTCTCCATAACCACTTCTTCCTCAAAGCTTTGCTTTGAAATTCCAGATTCTTCACCCCCAAGCCCTCATTCTTCTTAGTAGTCATCACAGATTTCCCTTTTACCATGTGGTACCCTTTCTTTTCTTTGTTTCCCTACCACAAAAACTCTCTCCTAATGTTGTCCAACCTTTTGATAACCCCTGGTGGGATGGCAAATAATGACATCATATAAGTTAATAAATCATCAAGGACTAAATTGATAAGAGTTGGTCTTCCTCCAAAGGAGAGGTATTGAGTTTTCCACCGAGCTAGCTTTTCTTCACACTTCTCTATCACAACAACAACAACAACAACAACATACCCAGTGAAATCCCACTAGGTGGGGTCTGGGGAGGGTAGAGTGTACGCAGACCTTACCACTACCTCGTGGAGGTAGAGAGGCTGTTTCCGGGAGACCCTCAGCTCAAGAACATCA
>JAJOOR010033418.1:0-17177 GCA_036250505.1 Solanum acaule | reverse complement strand
AACTGACTAGAAATGCTGGGACAGGCCCCAACTAAGTCTAGCAAAACTGAAACTAAAGGACTAAAATACTGAAAAGAAACTCATGACTATTGTCCTCGAAGAATGAGGACTCACCACTGATTCTGCTGGACTGGAGATCAGGAACCGATCTAAGCGTGATCTGGATGCTGAGAACCTGAACCTATATCACGAGAAGATGTAGCGCACGTATGCGTCAGTACTTGAGAGGTACTGAGCATGCATGATAGAGTAAAGCTGAAATAACATATAACTGAACAAAGCAATAAAGC
Organism: Solanum acaule; assembly: GCA_036250505.1. Taxonomy (NCBI): domain Eukaryota; kingdom Viridiplantae; phylum Streptophyta; class Magnoliopsida; order Solanales; family Solanaceae; genus Solanum; species Solanum acaule. Next base: position 16,887 of record JAJOOR010033418.1, on the reverse strand, counting down.
AATGGTATAATCTGAACATGATGTAGATACTGAAAATACTGAATACTGAGCTAACTGATGCAATGACCAAATTTATAACATGCTGAGACTGAATACTGACTGTACTGAAATATGGTCAATGCAAAAGAGTAACCTCAATCTCAACATCATCTTTCTCAATAGAAATTTCGACCTCACACGGCATAGGTGGATCAATGGTCTGCTTACCCCCTCGAGTAGTGACTTTCATACAATGCCCATCGTTCTTTGGATTTTGGATGGTGTTGCTAGGAAGTGTGCCAGGCTGACGTGGGTTGACCGTAGTAGACAGCTGATTCATCTTCTTCTCAAGTTGCTTGATCGACACTGCATAGGCATCAACTTTTTGACCAAGTCCAGACAAGTCATTTTGCATCTCCTTCACATTCTCATCAGTCGAGTCAAACCTCTTCATCATCTTCTGCACCATATCCTTAATCCGTGACATACTACCCCCAGCTTCCCTTTTTGCGGCGCCAAAATTTGATACGCTCAAATTACACCTCCCTAAAGAAGCGTAAGTGATCGTTATCAAGTACAAAACCAAACTTGTAGGTTGGGGTCGATCCCATGAGGAATATGGTCTAGACATAAATTCAACTAACGATTATATTCGTTTAGTCAACATATTTCTGAAACAAGTAATTAAAAGGTGGGGTTGTGAAACAAATTCTGGAAATTATGTGAATAATTAGTGAGCAAGATTCAAACTTTAGTATTATCAAGATGAGAGAGAAACTAGGGTGTACGTGTTCCCCATAAGCTCATAATGCAGTACTCCTAGTAATAGCAATTCTTTCCTAGTGTATTACATGCAAAGTGGTAAGTTATGTATCCCTAGATCCTTGGTCCGCCAAATAGAGAATTTCACCCCGCACCTTGGTCCCACTACGTGTGTATAATTTACTAACCCTTATCTTTACCCCATATTAGACATCACATCAATGTATGGCTTAGTTTTCACCCTCGCACCAATTGACATTAGACTATTAGATAGTATCACACTAAATATATGTTGATAATTCTTTTCTTATTATCTTCCTCCTTGGTCCGGCAAGTAGTAACAAGGCGAGTTCTAGCGCTGGCCACCGTAAAAAAAACTTCTAAACGAAAGAATTATCAATGCATACAATAAACTATTCAAGAATTACTTAGTTACTATTCATACGTTGTTAATCGCTCATGGTTCCTACAACCCGAGTTATGGATTTAGTTACTCATTGTAGCATGAGCATAATTCATATGTTTAGATGAAGAAATCATGAATTTACGTAATGAGAAGAATAAACCCAGAAGCTCAACTTGAATTTCAAAGTCAAAATCTTCAAAACAAACTTAGGAAATCTAGAATTGCTAAAGTTGCAAAATAATCTCCAAAGCCAAAAACTAGAACAAAAGTAATAAGGTCTAACCCCCAAAAATGAGGTTTACATGCCTTATATATAGAAAACATGTCCCAAATAAAAAGAAAACGAAATAAGGAAATAAAGTTTCTGGATACGGTTGTCATTGACGAGACTGACCTACGAACCGTGGTTAGACCTACGGTCTGTAGGTCCCTTCTGTGGTTTGGGACTTGGGCAAATTTTCAGAAGCTCAGAACTCCACTTTTCAGTAACGAATGACGGCTCAATAGCACGGACCGTGACTCGATCCACGGTCCGTTGATACCCCTCCGTAGTCTCATACTTAGCTTCTTAAAATCAGGTACTGGAACACCTTTTTTGAATCAGATGACGAACCTGCAGGACGGCCCGTAGGTCGACCTACGGTCCGTCAATCATAGTCATTGTTCCATACTTGGTCAATAATTCCCTGATTTTTCCTTCCAGCATTGCCCATCGATCTACGCCCTTCACCTAAGGACCGTAACTGGACCTACGATCCGTAAGTCACGTTCGTATGTGGCCTTTTCTGCAACATTTCTTTAGTTGTCTCACTAACTCCCACGTCCGAACTTATTTCCTGCAAACAAGGTAAAAACACATTAATACTAATACAAAATGGCTCTAGACACACACAACTCATAATTGAAATGTATTAAAAATACCATAAATTCACGGTATATCAGTGCAACCCACGCTGGCCACCCATGGCCTGTGGAAGGGACCACAGACCATAGGTGTGGTCCGTGGATTGTCCCCCCTTGACAGACTAGAAAGGCCAGAACCACAGCCTGACCAACGGACCATTAGACAGACCACGGTCCATGGTTAGGGCCCGTGGTTCGATGGCCCAAATCCCAGCTTTCTGACAACCAACGATAGTCCACCAGATTTGGCTAGGTTAGACCACGGTCTGTTGACTAGGGTCCGTTGGTGCTCAGCTAACAGTTATTTTCAGGGGCAGTTGGGTCTTTTCCTAATTAATTAGTTCCTATACTATGTCATTTTACCCTTCACTAAGACCATTCACTTCATTCTTCCAAATTAACAAAATAAGATCAATTCTCCTCTCTAAATATTTCTATCTCTAGAAACTTGAAGAAGAAGAAGAAGGATTCAACCTAGGGTTTCAAGTCAAGGTCTCAATTCCTCCATTGCAGACTAGCATTTAGATTCAAGGTATGATAGTTTTCATCCATGGATTCCTTCCATTCATGGAGTTCCCAAATTCTTATATTTCTAAAGGTAGATTTCCTTAATTTAGTTAGGGTTTCTTCAATTATCATGGGTTCTGTAACGCCCCGAAAATTAGTAGACTAAACTAAAGCCAAAAGCTAGGGTTCTAGAGTGTGATGTTGGGAATTTGAGTCGTAGATGAGACTTTGCATGTGTGGAATGAGGGGTTTAGTAGTTGAACGTCAAGGTACGCGTTAGACCTTGTAGCTTGGAAGACCATTTAGAGTTTGGTTGAGCATGGGAAGGGAAAATGCCAAGGCGGCAAGCCTAAGCCAAGGGGCCAAGGCTGCCAACCTTGGCAAGCTACTACCCAAAGGGTTCACGACCAGTGGTCATGATCACGGTCCATGAAGGGGTCTGTGAAGACCCCTTAGACTTGTGGGGGTTCATGCCTTGAGGCAAGGCTACTGCCTAAGGGGCCACGACCATCACCACAGCCCGTTGGCTTAACCACGGATAGTGGGAGGTCTCTTGGACTTCCCTTAGCCTCAAAGGAGGTTGCCAAGATAGGAAGGGTCACTAGTCAAGGCACAATGGGCACCACCACGAGCCGTGGTGCCCTTGACGGTCCGTGTAAGTGGGCGTGACACCTAGACGGGGCTGCCTAGTTGAGGGGTTTTTAAGTAAACTCCAATTCGTTTAGTTAATTAGTGGGGTCGTTTTATATGATACACCTATATATATTACTTTAAGTCATAAGCCCCCAAATTTAAGTCACTTTACATAAGAACCAAATCAAAACCCAAATCACTCATCTCTCAAATATTTCTCTCACTAGAAAACCTTCATTGAAGAAGAAACTAGAGGTTGAAGCTAAGGTCAAAATCAAAGGTTCCATTGCAAAAGGCTTGTGCTATGGCATTCATTAAGGTATGTTTAGATTTTCATCCATGGGTTCTTCCACCCATAGAGTCCCCTAGAATTCCCCAAGATTTGTGAAGAAGAACCCCAATCTAAGATAGGGTTACTTCCAATGGATGGGTTTTAGATGGGTATGATTCCAAATGATTGGATAATACTTATATATGATTAATTTAGTGTTAATTCATGATATTATGAATAATTTATGTGAATTCCATGATTAACCCTAGAAATCAAAGTATGTGGGTTTATGTCTTTTGATGAGAAATTGATGATTCTTGGTAGATTCTCTAGAATTGTTATCATGTATGGAAATTAGATAAGAATATGAATATGAAATCATGAATTGAACTAGAATTTTGAATGTATGATAGGCCATGAATGGTAATGATAGAAATTGGGACTTTATGATGAATTATGCATAGAATTGCCTATGATTAAGGCTTGTGGCTAAAATGTTTTGTGATCTAATCTAGTATAATGATTGTTGAGTAAAGCTTGAAGATAGGGCTTGAAGTCATAACGTTGATCACTAGGGCATATAGAGTAAGTCTAATATGATGAGTAGCTTGCATATGAATGATACACTAGAGGTTAGAGTTGTTGTGGAAGGCTTTTACCTACATGACCTATCTTGTACTAAATGAATGCATGCATGTAGAATGTGAAAGGTCTTCTCACATAGAATGATTCTAGAATGAAAGATTAATCACCTAAAATGAATCAAAGCATGTTAGGATAGAATAGCTTGAAGTTGTGATGTATGGTCCCTTCATGGATAACTTGTTATGTAGCATGAGTTAGAAGTTCTCATGTTAGCTTGGGATTGAGGAATCATACTCTCCTAAGAATAGCTTGAGTTAGCATTGCAAGGATACTTTTCATGGTAGCTTGAATTAGCATATGTGGGATGTTATTCATGGTAGCTTGCACTAGAGTAGGCATGGTACCCTAGGATTGAGGGCTTATACTCTTCTAAGGGTAGATTGAACTAGCATTACAATGATGCATTTCATGGTAGCTTGATTTGGTTAGGCCAAGACCATTTCATGGTAGCTTAGGATTAAGGATTCATACTATCCTAAGGATAGCTTAGGGTTGAGGATTCATACTCCCCTAAGGGTAGCTTGCATCATAGTGTAAGTTTGCATGGTAGCTAGGTTGGAATACTTGTATTCTTCCTTGGTTAGTTGGATTGCATGATAGTATGTTTTCCATGGTAGTTAGGACTAGCCTAGTAGTGTGCTATTCTTTGATAGTCTTTTATGAAAAATAGTAAGCATTGAGTAAGCTAGCCTAAAGAAGTACTTAGTGTGGGTGGTAGTATGGGATGTCATCCATACATGGCACAAGTATGACTTGAAGCTACTTATGAAGTGTCCTCTTATGTGATGTATGCTTAGGTTGGATTGTTTCTATAGTTGCCATCCATGATATGATTGACTTGAGATAGTAGTTCCTTGTCTTTATGAAGTAGTTCAAGAATGACATCTATGAATAGTAAGCATGAATATAGTGACTTAAAGATATACTTAGTGTGAGTGGTATTATGGGATGCCCCTCATGCATTGCACAAGTGTGCTTGGAGGTTACTTAGGAGTATAAGTGCTCTTATGACATGAAAACCTAGGTCTTGACTATGAAGGTGAACTATGCCCAAGAATGACTAAAAAGAGGTACTTAGTTTGGATGGTATTATGGGATGCTATCTTTGCCTTGCACAAGTATTCTTTGAGGTGGATTGTGAAGTAGTTCTCTTGTAATATGAAAGACAAAGGTTGAAGTATGTAAATATGAAAGTCTAAGTAAAGACAATGCTATAAACATGATGTATCTCCTATGCACATTTATTATGTCTTATGTTGACTTATGATTATATGATGCTTATGTTGGAGATTATGTTATGATTATGTGATTATCTCTTATGCTTATGTCTTATGTTGACTAACCATTTTAAGATGCTCTTATGATGTTGTGCTAGCTTTCATACTTGGTACATTTTGTACTAATGCATATTGCCTACATTCTAACCAAATGTAGGGTTTCGGAGATTGAGTTGCTTTGGAGGCTAGGTTGCTAAGGTGCAAGAAGAGTTGGAGAATTGGTGAGTCCTCATAGCTTCGAGGACAAACCCCTTATGTTTTCTTTATGTCATTTCTTTATGTTTTAGACATTTATGTGGGTTGTGTCCCAAGTATTTTATTCAAGAGTTTTTAATAGATGGTTTGAGACAAAGTTGTGTAAAGACTTTCACAATGTTTTCGATTGTATGGTTTAAAGAAGTTTTAAATTTTCCCATACTTTCTATGATCTTATGTTATGATTATGCTAAGGGCTTGTATGTGACCCCTTCGGGGTCAAGTACGCCATGTTACGTCTAGGGGGTACCCCTGGGTCGTGACAGGTTCTTTGCATTATTAATTTAAGTAACTGAATTATGATCTTGTGCATGAATTTATGAAATTTGATGATTTTATGATGAATTCCCCATGAACCCATGTAATTCTCATGTTTTCAAGTTATGAATCATATGATGTGGGATTTTGATCTTCAAGGAAGAGTTTTATGAAATTAAGCATGTATTGCAAGCTTTACATGAATTTATGATGAAATCCATATCTAATCCATGTCTTCTAAATATTGATAATTGAAAGTGGGTTTTGAACCTCAACAGGTAAATTATGGATTTATGTATTTTCTTATGAAATCTATGCAAATGTTTTAAGGGTGCTTTGAGAGTAAAGCAATACCAATGATCATGATGTGTTATTGAAAGGATTTTCTCATGTACATATAAGAGCAAGATGTGAAAGGTTTTCTCACATAGAAAGGATTCTTGGGTTGAAAGGCGTTCTTATCTAATTGAATCAAATAGTAAGAGTTATCCTAATGAAACTAGCTTGGATTGGTTATCCTAGGATGCCTTTACATGGACAATAAGGTCAAGTAGGAAATAACTATTTCGTGGGATTTATACTTAGCACCGATAGGATATTGAGATGGAGGCTCTCCCGTTAGTAGAGGTCGGGTTTCTAGAAGCAATCTCCTTATCCCTTACCTATGTGCCTCCATATGATGATTGTCTCAAGAGACATTAGCTAGTGGATCCACTTAAGCTAGAAGTTCATAGTTCTACCTTGGCAAGTAGGACAACCCTTTTCGGTGTGGGAGACATCGGGGATCATGTTATAGCTCACATGGTCTCTATGTCGGTTAAGTCTAATTCCCCACATTAATAATGAACTAAGGTTACGTCAAGAAGTATCGCATATGTGTTCAAAGGTTTTAAAGATGATGTTAGTTTGCATTTGACCTTGATTTATGACTTGTGTTTTCTAACTCTCTTATATCATGTTTTAGCTTGGTCAATTGCATGTCATGAAATGAAATGTCCATTTTAAGCATATTTCTCTTTTGAACATGATGTATGGGCTAGGCCCAATTTCATTCTATTGTATTAGATGGTTATGATGAGACAAGTGTTTTAGACTTCCGTTTTTCTTTATAAAATGTTTTGGACTTGGACTATTGTTTTACTCTTATTGTTCTATTTCTTATGTTATGAAAGCTAAGTGGATTGTATGGAGTCCTTTGGGGTCCTATACGCCATGTTACTTCTTGGAGGTACCTCTGGATCGTGACAAACTCATCATAACTTTAGAATGTAGGGGCGTTGTTCCTCATCGATACACTCATCTATTAGTTCAGATGACTCGAATTCATGTCATCATCTAAGCATAATGTAGAAAAATATTTTGAATGAGGTCCAATATGCCTCGACTCCAAAGAAACATTATTCATTCTCATTTATGCACTCCTTCTCAATATCGACTCTAAGGAATAAGGTATAGTTGAATGGTTGGAATTTCTCTTTTTGCTCCACTAATTGATCATCATCCACAATAATTGGTGATTAGGCATTAGATGCCTCAACCTTTTTGTTCAAGCGAGCCTTTAAGTCATGAATATCTGAGCCAAATTAATCTACTTCTTGTGTGAGCTCTAGTCTTCCTTCAATCAGTTGGGTTGTAATGTATGTCAGACCATCACAACTAGACTCTTGAAACTTTAGAAGTTGAATTTGTTCTTGTATCCAAGATTGGCTCCCTATTTCTGCTTCTTCATAACTTCCTCTTTGTTGAGATTCAATATTTTCCTCTAATTGAGCATTAGCTAGGCCTGTAACTTGCAATTGATCAGCTTCAACCTTAGCTTGCAGTTCCATGATTATTGCCTGTAGTTTCATGTCTTTTGCTCATTGTTCCATCACCATTGATTCCAATTTCGTGAGTTTTGATTGCAGTTCCCTTTGTGCTAAATTACTTTTGTCCAGCATGTCCATAAATTGCTTCAAAAATATATTGCGCTCCTCTTGAACGCACAAAGATGACTTGTGCCCGTTCTATTCATACTCTTCTTGCTACAAAACATGAGTTTCGTGATACCATAGGTCCTCTTGTTGACGCCTCTGAGTTTCGAAGTATAGTTGGTCCCCTGCAATACTTAACTCTCACTCGCCCTGAACTTTCCCATGCAGTTAATCTCCTCTGCCAGTTTATGAAACACCCATGTTCCATTCATTGGACTGGTGTCAAGTGAGTACTTCGCTACTTAGCAAAAACTACACAGCTTGTCCTTCGCTCACTACAAAATCCTCTCTCAATCTAGTTGGTTTTTCTGGCGCAGATTAGGGTGGTTGTCTGATAAATGCTCAAACTACACCTTATCCAATATTAGGTGTAAGCAATCGTTATCTAGTATAAAACCCAATGAAGAGTTGGGGTCGAACCCACAAGGAGCGGTACAGTACGGAATTCAATTAAGAAGTAGAAGTTGCGATTCTAATCGATTATAGAAGTAGACATTGTCGAAATCAAGCAAAGTAAGTTAAAGGTTTGACAATGAATGTCAGATGGGGGGTTTGAAAGTGTCAATTAACAACTATGATAATCACGAAAATAGGGGAGTATACAAATAGAGGGAGAATTCTCGGGGATGTGATCGATTATAGTCCAATTTCACTATATAGGTAATTGAAGTTTATTAATAAATTGCCAGATCTCAGTGGGTAGGCTAGGCTATAGATGCAATAGTTTTTCCTCGAACAACTATTACGATTCAAGCGAGTTCTCTCAAACCTCGACAAGCTTAACACAATAAACAACCCAAAACCTTAATTTATCTACTCTCTCGAGCTAGATAGGTAGGAATGAGTTAAGATTCACTCTCTCGAGCTGAACCCACAATAACCCACACACTACAATCATCAATCGATAACCTTGGTTTTAGAACCTTTCTCTCGAGCAAGCCTAAAACACTAAGCTAAAATTGCATTTGCAACTACAATTCATAAATTAACATATAACTATCAATTAAACCCACTTTAAAACAACATTTAAATCATTAAACAACAATACCCATAAGTTAATTAGACAAATAATCACATGATCACATCCCAAGAATTAGAGTTTTAGCCACACATCATAAAAGGGAAGAATTCAATACCAATTACGTTCTCCATAATCTGGGTATTGCAATCCAACTCTTTACAATGGTCCAAAATGCTCAAAATAAAAAACCCAACTCCAAATCTACTTGAAAACTCCTTCAACAAGGTTCTACAATAGAAAACTCAGGAAAACTGGATTTCTAAAAGATTGATTGCCTTTCCTGCCTTTCAATTTATAGTTTCCAAAATTTTGGCTTCCAAGAAGTAAGTCGAGCGTGCCGACCTAGTCGGCAATGCACCCTTTGCTCCATTCCATCGCGGTTTGTCTTGGCTATTTATCCTCAAAGTTCTGTAACTTTAGACGGTCAGGATCGAGGTCACCGATTCGTTCGACGATCCGTCGACTGTCAATTTCCATCGCCAAGTAGGTCTCTTTCCAGGGCTGGCAGTCTGGAACTTTAGGCGAGCTGAAGCGATGAGTCGCCGAGTGGCTTTGGCGATTCTCAGCTTTTTCTATCTTCAACCTTTTTCATCTTTTTCGCTTCTTTTTACCCGATAATGTCCTTGACTTGCTCTTTCACCTTCATTGCTGTAAATCAACACTTTAACATTAGTTTAGAGCAAAAAATTAGGCATTTGAGGACAATAAACTATGAAAACCAAGCCCTAAATGAGTCAAAATCTAAGACTCATCATTGTCCTATCACGCAAAGATCAACAACATGTTTGTGTATATTTCTAAGTTCAAATTGCATCTCATGGGCTTCTAAGAAACAAACAATTATGGCAAAATCTAGCGTTGAAGCAACATATAGGTCATTGGCCTCCTTTGCTGCGGAGCTAACATGGATCACATATATACTCAGAGACATTGGCATTTCCTTACTCAGTCCTCCTCTTCTTTACATTAATAATATTTCTGCAATGCACTTGACCAAGATTCTTGTTCTCCATGCTCGTACAAAACACATTGAGCTAGATTACCACTTCACAAGGGAAAAGGTTGTACAAGGTACCATGGCCACAAAGTTTGTTCCTTCACAACTCCAAGTCACTGATGTGTTCACCAAACCACTGACAAAGGCTCTTTTTATATTCTTTCAGATCAAGCTTGGCGTTGTGCAATTACCCATCTCCAACTTATAGGGGGGATGATAAAGATACAAGTCAACATATTAGTGACAAGGGTTAACCTAGCCGCCACATGTATAAGCGAGTCTTAAAACATATTTTAACACAAAAGACTAAGCTAGTTAAGACTCTAGGGGGGCTATGGTTGTGTATATATACACTATTCTGTACAACGTAAGATAATAAGAAAATCAACCACATATTCTTATATTTTGTTTCTTCAATACTTCTTCAGTTAATACCTTTTGTTTGGAAAAGAAGAAGAAGAAGAAGAAAGTGCATTATCCATGAAAGTGGAATATCTATATAGTAGATGACTCAATAATATTAATTGATGGTCCATAAATTATTTTTATTTTCTTATACTTTTTTAATTATCTATGTCGTATATACACATAAAATTAATCATATACAAAATGATATGATACTTTTCTATAACAAGCATTCGTAATTATTATTTTTTCTCATTTTCTTTTGACATTTTTACTATTGTTTTCATTTAATTATTTTGAAGAATCTAATATCCATTATTAATAAGAAAAAATCAGCTACAGAATAAAAAAATTGATGTAACACCTCTCCATGATTAGTTTTTTTTTTTTTTTATCTTTTCTTCTTAGGGGAAGTTATGCATATCAATAACTATAACATATAAATATAAGAATTAAAAGAGAAATATATAATTGTTTAAGAAGAAAAACGAGTCTTAGATCTAATGAAAATAAAATTGTCTCTTTATTTGTAATTAGTTTAGGGAAAAGGGACAAATATACCCCCCGAACTTTGAAAAATGGTATGTTTATACCCTCTATTATACTTTTCGTCCATCTCAGTCCTTGCCGTCCAATAATCGGTGCACATTTGCCCCTCCCACTAACGGCACCCTCTTTATGTACACGTGGCTAAATCCTAAGCCACTACCCGGTTGACCATTTCTTTTAATCCAAATCCTAAAAACCCGCCCCATAACCCAATAAACCCACCTGATTTGTAGGTAAAATATACTCTCTAAAATATAAAGAAAAGACCCAAATCCTAAGTCACTTGTTACTTTGTTCATCGTACAAGACTAAAAATAGAGGATTTATTTTCATCAGTTCTTGAAAATCCCTCAATAATTCCACAAAATTTACTCAAAGAGGATTTGTTTTCATCCGCTCTTGATTTTGATTGAATCAAGAATTGAATATATTTTTGTTTCATGAATGGAGTTTGATAGCATTGAATGTGTATCATCTTCTGATGGTATAGAGGAAGATGAGATTCCACAACTTCATCCACATATTATCATTCTCAGTTTTCGTCCTCAAAGACAACTACCTACAATAACAACAACGAAAGCAGTATCTTGCGTGATGGAAATAATGGAGGAATTGCAATTCATCTAGCAACTTACGTTCATGAGCTTCTTGAATGTCCTGTTTGTACCAATTCTATGTACCCTCCAATCCATCAGGTTTGAGCTTTTTCCCCCTGAAAATGTTCCGAATTGAGGGATTTTTGTAAATTTGCTTACTTTTTGATGAATTAAGAAGTTTTGGTAAGTTACATTTCAGATTTTGCAATTTGAGTTTTGGGTTTTCCCAATTTGTTTGATGGTTTTATTGAGACAAGAATGAATTTTCTTTGGTCAATTGATGTTCCAAATGGTGCAATTTTGAATTTTGGGTTTCTCTAATCTGTTTGATAGGTTGGGTTGATTGAGGAAATATTGATTTTTGTTTCTTGGATTTTGATATATATATTTTCTAAATATGTTTCTGTAACTAAGGGTAATTTTTCAAGCCATCTATGTAGGAAAAATTATGGAGATATATTTTTATGAACATGTCTTTATGGAATGAACAAAGTAACGAGTGACTTAGGATTTGGGTCTTTCTCTTTAGATTTTAGAGAGTATATTTTACCCATAAATTGGGTGGGTTTATTGGGTTATGGGGCAGGTTCTTAGGATTTGGGTTAAAAGAAATGGTCAATCGGGTAGTGGCTTAGGATTTAGCCACGTGTACACAAAGAGGGTGCCGTTAGTGGTTGGGGTAAATGTGCACCAATATTCGGCAAAGACTGGGATGGACGAAAAGCATACCAAAGGATATAGACCTACCATTTTTCAAAATTCGGAGGCATATTTGTCATTTTTCCCATTAATTTATAAAGTTTTCTATTTCTTCTAAATTATTGACAAGTTTCCTAGTGATAAACAAAAGGTTTGTTTATTGAATGAGGAAGAGGTGACAAGGGGCGAAAGGGTAAATTCAGCAATACATTAAGGACTAAGCAGTAATAAACTGTGGAGGCGAAACCCTAGTGATAAATAGATAAATATATTATATAATATAAAAGTAAACTAGACACTCAAAATCAACTCTCATCCTCCTTAAAGAAAATCAAAGCTGCGGGCGGCTACGTGTTGTTGTTCTTCATCAAATCAGAAGTATGGCGTATGCAGCAATGAAGCCGACAAAACCAGGGCTAGAGGAGCCCCAGGAGCAGGTTCACAAGATTAGGATCACTCTTTCTTCCAAAAACGTTAAGAATCTTGAGAAAGGTTTCTCTCTTTCAACTCCCACGTCTTTTTCAGGGTTTAGGATCGACTATTTAGGATTATGGTTCTCGGAATTCAAGATCTTGTTGTTTCAGAAATGTGTAATGCAGTTTCTAGCTCATGTTTTAATGCTTATGGTTTTTTCTGGGAATGTCTTTTGTCTATTGAGTAAAGTATAGCAGAGTATGCCTTTGTCTTTCAACCTTGAAAATCAATGGCTGGTTTGACATTAAAGGCAGAATTTTGAATGTTAGAGATGGGGATTTTAACCCATATCGGAATTGGCAATCTTTTAGTAAATGATTTAGGCTTGGGTGGGTGACCTCCATATTGCGAATACTTGAATATTGTAAATATTCTAGGAAAACTGTAGGATGATTTTTACAAGGTAGTAGAAATTTGAGGCAGACACAGCGAGAGCAATGAAGATATTTCGTTTATAGTGATCAGGAAGATTTTTGACCCGACTTAGGTGTTACATGACTGGGGCTTTTTATGGGTTTTTAGAATATAGTCATATAGGCTATCTAGTTGAGACAGAAGCTTAATAATGTGGTCATTTGTGATTTTTATAACACTGTTAGTGAGTGGATTTTATTCGTAATTTACATCAATAACTGACTTGGTACTGTTTTTGTATGTCTCGACTTATAAATGTAGTGTGTGCGGATTTGGTTCGTGGTGCTAAGGACAAGAGGCTCAAGGTAAAGGGACCTGTGCGAATGCCCACAAAGGTTCTTAACATTACCACTAGGAAGTCTCCCTGTGGAGAAGGTATTATTGCTTTTTATCTATTCTGAGCATGTTTTTGTGATTGCATGATATGTCTATGCTCAAGTATTTCATTTTTTTGTTTGAATTGCTTAGTGTTTTGGCTTAATTTGTTCTTAGTCCGTTTTTTGAAGCTTAACATGGTTGTACTTCTTTGAACCTCTTTTGCGTGTTTAATGGTTTGCTATACTCTTTTTGAATGAATTACTGTCAGTAAAGTACCCCTTTGTTTAATTCAGAGCATTAATTAATTCGAAAGTATCTTTGTGGATGACCATTAAGGTTCCTCACATTACCACTGCCAAGTCTCCCTGTACAGAATTACTATCACGTGTATTTTTTTCATGTTTGAATTGCTCCGGTGTTTTCTTGGGGTTTAATTGATTCTTGGTCCAAATTTCTGAAGCTTACTATGTTGAAGTTGGTTTCATACAAACATAGTATTGTGTGTGCCAATGTATTAACATAGATACTTCAAAATTAGAGCATGATTAATTGGAAGGACATTGTCTCAATTGAACCTATTGGTGGAGATGTATGTGAATACAAGTGACTTCTTATGTTCATCTTCTTTGTTGAGTTAAAAAATATTTCCTTTCTGATATTTTTGTTGAGTCCCGTTTGGTCAAACAGCAAGAATTCTCTAATTGGAATAGTTATAAATCTGATGCAAACTTTCTTAGATAGTCACTTGGCTCAACTTGTTGTCTACGGCGGTAGTACTAACTATTTCATCTTATTGACAGGCACTAATACATGGGACAGGTTTGAGCTGCGGGTTCACAAGCGTGTGATTGACCTGTTTAGCTCCCCAGATGTTGTCAAGCAGATCACCTCAATCACTATCGAACCTGGTGTTGAGGTCGAGGTCACCATTGCTGATTCTTAGAATCTTAATTGTTTTCATTAGGTTGTTGAATTACCCGTTTATCTGTTTTAAGTACATTAGTTGTTTGGAATTTCTTTTGTGGTCATCTTAACTTTGGGGTTAATGTTTGCAGACGAGGTGTATTAGAGGTTTTCTTTTGTTCCTACTACAGTTTTGCAGTTAAAAGCAGATACTATTTGATATTTAGAAGAGAATGTGCGTTTGTTAATTGACAATTGACCGCAAGTATTTATTGTTTTTCTAGACAAAATATTTGCTGAGATAAACCAAAAACAATAAATCGGTATACTATTGAGTAAATCATTTCTATTTTACCCTTCAAAATAGAAAACTCTATTTTCCATTTATAGAGATGTGAATAATAGTTCTCCTCTAATTCACTTTTTGATTAAATCAATATTATTTTTATTATATTGTTATTTAAGTTTTTATTATTTGTACTTCCTCCGTCTCATTTTATGTGGCATCATTTCCTTTTTGGTTAGTCCCAAAAAGAATGTCACATTTTCTTATATGGTAAGTATTTAAAGGTATAATTCCTCTTTTACCCTTGTTGGTTCCATTTAATCTTAAAATAATACTTCAATACATTTATGAGGAGAGAGAAAAGTGAATCTACTTTTTAAAGGACAATTTGATAAACATTTCAAAGTCTTTATTTATTTCTTAAACTTTGTGTTCGATCAAATGTTGCCACATAAAATGGGACGGAGGGAGTAATTATTTTTTAATGTAATATAACATCTAAGAAAATACATTACTAACAAGTTACTACTTTCACTCGAATTAATAATTTTTTATTTTTTTTTTAAATTGTCACAATAAATATGTAATTTAAAATTATTTTAATATCACTTATATTATACTATAAGACTATTAGTTAATTCTTTTTGAATTTATAATTTTTTAAAATTGAAGTTTTATTTCAAATTTAGAAAACATTTTATAATTTATTTTCCAATTCACTTTACTTTGAAATTGTATTTAAGTATATTTAACAATAAATATTATTTTAAATATTTTGTTCAAAAGATACAATCAAACACAACTTTATCTTAAACTCCAATGTCACAAATTTTGAACAAAATAAAAAAAATGTTTGAATTCTATGACCAAAAACTTTTAAAAAATTGATTTCAAGTACTCTTTGTATCAACGACAAGAATGGTGGTGTTAGTAAAAAATAATAAATTAATTAATTAATCAAAAGAAATAAGTTTAATTTTAACGGATCAAGTAAAATAAAGCTGGGAGAGCAACAAAATAGGGTTTATAATAGTTTTTTTTGTTTTGAAAATGACAAAAAAAGAAAAGAAAAAGGAAAGAGTATAAAAAGACGAGAAGAAAAATGGATTAAGAGGATAAGGAGAATGTGTATTGATTTTATAATGTGAAGAATTTTTTTTTATCTTTTTATTAGTTGTGTCTCATCCTCCAAGCACGCATGGCAGGGACAGAAAAGACAACTGTTTGTGTGCATATAAGTAAATCAGAGTCCCCATAAATGCAAATTGAAATAGTTTCTATTATATGCAGTAAAATCAAGCAGACCGTTCCATTGAGGAATGAATTTGACGAGGATGAGACAAGTTTCAGTTCCGGTGATTCGGGCATTCGTTTGTGACAAGGACTCAGAAGCAGTGCGTCGCCGTAGAGTGCTCAGAAAGTTTGATAAAGAGTTAGCAAATCGAAATTACAAAGCTGCTAACTCTCTGTTGAAGCAATTGCAGCACAAACCCCGAGCCTTACTTGGCTTCGGTTCTGCCAAATTGGTAAGTTTTTTTTTTCTTCAAAACTTCACATTACAACACTTTGCTGGAGTAATAGTTATGCTGATTCGTTCACTGTAATGTAATGGATGTAATGGAGGTGCCTAAAATAATACCAGCAATCAATACACAAGAACGATCTATGGTTGATTCATCGTCTTTCGAATCCTTAGTTGACACAATTATGTGCTCAATCAAATATAGCATCAAGTTTGCTCTATCAGATGAAGAGGTATGGCAGCTTCTTATTTTTAATTCTATTCTTAATCCACATGCCATGCATTTTTTATTTATTTAAATATTTGGCTTAGCTAGATTATATTCATATAGGTCTTATTAACGGGAATGGAAGATGCTATGGGGAGTGAAACCGATAATTCCCCTTATGAAGATCATCAAATGTGTTTGCAAGTAAGCAGGGCCGGCTCTTGCCTTTGTAAAATAAGGCTTATGCCTTAGGCCCCAAATTTTGGGGGCCCCAAATTATTATCAAGAATAAATTATGTGTTAATTTTTTATAGAAAAAATTGATTAATTATGATAAAAAACATATTATTTTACCCACTTTAACATCTTCTATACTTTGTTAAAAGGAAAAATTACTGAAATACACGTCTTATGTTTCCCTTATTTCCAATATCCCCTTCTATTTCTAAAAACCTCTAAAATTCCTTATTTCTTCAATGTATCCGAGCCAGTATTTAATGTATCTGAGCTACATATTATGTATCCGACCTAGTTTTTAATGTATCCGAGCTACATATTATGTATCCAGTTTATGTTATAATGTATCCGGGATACTCTTTAATGTATCTGAGCTACATATTATGTAT
>JAJOOR010033417.1:0-17260 GCA_036250505.1 Solanum acaule | reverse complement strand
AGAAATATCAAACTCAAAATACTAAGCTGAATCTAACTATGTCTGAAATAAGCCTCTAAACTGACTAGAAATGTTGGGACATGCCCCAACTAGGTCTAGCAAAACTGAAACTAAAGACTAAAAGCGATAAAGATAAACATGTCACTGGTCCTCGAAGAGTGAGGACTCACCACTGAAGCTGTTGAACTGATGATCAGGAATCGATCTAAGCGTGATATGGATGCTGAGAACCTGAACCTATATCACGAGAAGATGTAGCGCACGTATGCGTCAGTACTTGAAAGGTACTAAGCATGCATGATAGAGTAAAGCTGAAATAACATATAACTGAACAAAGCAATAAAACAATGATATAATCTGAACATGATATAGATACTGAATATGCTGAATACTGAACTAACTGATGCAATGACCAAATTTATAACATGCTGAGACTGAATACTGACTGTTCTGAAATATGGTCAATGCAATAGAGTCTGACTGAATTGTGGGAGCTACTAATAACCGACATAAAACCACATGAGCTAAATGTGGAGTCCGATGTATATGCCCCATCGAGAAGACCCAATATACCCTGCCAGAGATAGAGGCATGCTAGCGTGATCACTAAACTGATGTTGCCCACAGAGGGGACTTACACCTACGTGGCTAGTAGTTCTGGGACTATTTGGGTACGCTGAACCCTAGTCCAACTCGGTATTATGCTACTCCCAATGGATTAAGTAATTAATACATTATGACTGAATTTATGTAAGTTGCTGGATAGCTCGAACTGAACATGCAAACTGAGAATGCAACAATTAATCTGATAATGATGCATTCATAAATTAAGACATGTATAACTGAATACTAAAATATCTGACCTAGCATGTGTAATTCAAGGACTAAAGAAATACATAGCTAGGCTTCTGAAATTCATGTGATAAACTGAGCAATAACATGATAATCTGATTTGGAATATTTAAATAACTAATTCATGATGATCTGTTGAAATTCTAGAAACCATAGGTCTATTCATAATAAGGAAATCAAGAAACTGACTGAATTCTAGGGACCCAATGGGCGAAAGGAACCCACTAGTGAAATCCCACATACCTGGTGACGAATTCCACGGAGAAATCTTTCGATTTCGGGGCTGGAACTGAAGGAAATTTGCTGCATTCTTAAACTAGGGTTCTTGGCCTTTTTCTCCTTTCTTGATTATAATTTTCTAAGTTTTGATTAATCATTTTGACTAAGGTAAGTTCTGGTTATGTTTCTAGGCTTAAACTGACTAAAACCTCATGATTTAAGGTCTAAACGACGTACCTTAGGGATTAAACGAAATAGGTTCTTCCTTATCAAGAGATTCTGGTCATAATTCATCATGTAAGGTTCAATATAAAATTTACTTAATCATGATCCATCACATGTACTAAAGTCTAGTTCAATTCATACATATAAGATCCTAATCTTTAACCATTACCACACATGATATTAATTTTAGAGGATCAATTCTAATTCTTCAATTTCCTCTTTCAAGGCATAAACTCACAAAGTATCAAATTCATCAAACAAACTAGGGTTTACCATGGAAATCACATAAATTAATCAATACATCCTGATCCAATACTAAAAAAATCATAATTGAGTATTATCCAGCCAATTAGAATCAAACTCAAACACTGCCCACACTTTGGAAGAAACCCTAGCTTAGATTGGGGGTTTTCTTCAAAATTGGGGGAAACCTAGGGGGCTTTATGGGTGGAATAACCCATAGATGAAGAAACTATCATACCTTATTGAAGATTCAGCAGGAACTTGAGAAGAAAAGGCAGCCCCTTGAACCCTAGACTTCACCGTGATCTTGTTCTTCTATGGAGTTCTAGTAAGAGAATTATTTGAGAGGGAGTTGGGTTCTTTAGATGAATGATTTAATGACTTAGTTTCGGGGAATATTAATATTATATAAGGGGGGTTAAATAACTAACTAACCGGCCTCCCTTAACCCCTACTTAATTACTAATTAACCCCTAAGTCCCCTAACTAAAAACTAAACTTGAAAATCTGCTCATACCTTCGACTCCACCACCCACGGACCGTGGGTGGACCTACTGAGCATGCTGCACCTCCTTAGGTGAGGTATGAAACATAAAATTTTCAGGCCATCACAGGCTTGACCCACGACCCCAACCCACGGGGCGTGGGTCCACCTACGGCCAGTAGGTGGCAAACGTAGGTCACTTAAATTTTGCAATTTTTGGGGGGTTGCTTTGGTGTCCTCCTCAAGGACCCCTTTGGTTGGTCCTTGGGGGGTCATACCTCAACGTTTGGTCACTAAAACCTCCATTCTAAGTACGGGAATCATTTTTGTGATTTTTAATCCTCATACCACACTCTAAGACACTCGAAAAGCTCTAGAACTCTCTAGTTCAACATACTAGTTTA
Source organism: Solanum acaule (assembly GCA_036250505.1). Classification (NCBI taxonomy): domain Eukaryota; kingdom Viridiplantae; phylum Streptophyta; class Magnoliopsida; order Solanales; family Solanaceae; genus Solanum; species Solanum acaule. The sequence goes on along the minus strand of JAJOOR010033417.1, from coordinate 14,833 downwards.
CGGGATATTACAATATATCCCCATTGGGATCATGAGTACTCGAATGTTGATTTTAAACACTTCTTAAAGTCATACTCTAGACTAGCAGCCCATCATGCATGCACTACATCTAAATGCACACAAAAATGCAAGAAAACTTTCAATTTCAAACTAAACACATTCAATACAACACAAGGGAGTAGGAACTACTTCTACCAACCCAAAATGCATGAAATTCTATATTTTACTAATTTCAAGGAGGACTAACATCTCCTAAATAAAATAGGCTCAATACACCCTCATGGAGCCTAAATGCAATTTACTCTCAAAAAGCATTTATTCAAGGAGGAAATCTTTCAACTCCAAACTAAGGCATGTTCATTAATTCATCTCATGAAGTCTATATGCAATTCTACTCAAATGTACTACAACATGAGGAAAAACAATGCATATAAGTCATTTCTAACAAGAGCTAAGCTTTTCATGAACATGAATATAAGGAAATCATGGCAACACATAAACACACAATAACCCTACTAGATAGGCACACTATCTCCCCCTTGGGAGGAAGCCTACTCAAACTTTTCTAAACATCATTCATACTAAGGATAATTTCAAAGTCCAACATAACAAGTCACAAAAGACGGAAATTTACTAAAGCATAAAACACATACCAAAAGGGACATGATGAGATCACTCTTGATCTTCTCTAGATTGGAGAGTATAAAACATATTCTTCTTTTGAACACTCTCATCTGGACCACTAGAGGCAAGTTTCCTATCCTCCCTTTCCTGCCTTAAGAACCAGGCAATCTCTCATTTGTTCCCATCCTTTCCACACTCATAGCAACCATCCATGCTGACTAGGCACTTATCATAATGACTCCTCCCAAACTTGGATAAAATATACTTGGGCAATGGAGACCCACTACCCTTCTCTTGGTCAAACCTAGGGGTATTGTAAGAATCTTGACCGGAATACCTATGTTTAGACCTAGGCCTACCTTGTCCATCAGACTTAGCATTAGATTAGTTCCCATCATCGGATCTAGCTCTTTTGGACTCCCTTTTCATTTTCTTAAGTTTTTGCTCCTCAATTTGTTGAGCATAGACCATGAGACGGGAAATATTCATACTAGGGATAACCATTGCCGAACGACATTTACTAACCACTAATTCGGACACTCCCATCACAAACTTATTCATCTTGGCCGTAGAATCCCCCACTATGGTTGGAGCATATTTGGATAGTTGGGTGAACTTAAAGGAATACTCCTTCACACTCAAACCCCCTTGTCGAATGTTTATTAACTCTTGCATCATTAGTTCCCTCAACTCTAGGGGAAAGAACCTATCAAGGAATGCCTCTTTGAACCCTTCCCACTCTATTGGGCCCTCTTCTACGGGCCTACCATCTTTCCATTGCTCATACCAAATTTGTGCTACACCCCTCAATTGGTAAGCGGCTAGATCCGCTTTCTCTATCGAAGTGAGTCCCATGATAGCAAGCACCTTATACACCTCATCTATAAAACCTTGAGGATCTTACTCCACTTTGGAGCCATAAAACTCTGGACAGTTCATCCTCAAAAAACTCTCTCACCCTAGAAGCAGCCAACCCCCTTATTGGGTTTGCCGTAGATACCACCTCTCTGTTAGCTTGGGCCATCATAGCTTGGGCCTGAGTGGTCATGGCTTGAGCCTGAGCTGTCATTGCTTGAATAAACATCTGGAGAGTTGATCTAAACCCTTCATGAGTCACATTTTCCGTTATAGGGTCAATCGGAGCTTGAGGAGGAGCTTGATGTAGCACTTGGGGAGGAACCTCTTGCTTCATATTGCCTTTCTCTTCTCTCCTAGCATTTGCCCTTGTATTAGCCATACCCTTAAAATCAACGGGCTATTAGAACAAGGGCCTACTAAAACCAAACTCTATGGCACGACTTAGAGAGAAGTGAGATTTTCTAAACATCCAATAGCCTCCTATTCATAAATGTGGAGTGCTTTACATTTATGAACAAGACTCTACTAGACGTGGTTTGACACATCCTAAAACCATCCCAAAACCTTATGCTATGATACCAAGTTTGTTATGACCCAAGAGTACCCCCTAGACGTAACACGGCGTATAAGAATCCGAAAAGTCTTATACAAGGCCTTAGCATATCATGACCATGATATAATTGAAAAGTACAAAAAAAATTAGAACTTTTTACAATCGAAGTCAGTTTCATAAAAGCAAGCGGAAGACTTTTTATACTTTGTCTGAAACCAACTAATACAACTTTAGAATAAAACTCTTGGGACACAGCCCATACAATAGTCTCAACATGAATATAAAAGACATAAAGAAAAGGTGGGTTTTGTCCTTGAAGCTATGAGGACTTACCAAGATCTTCAACTTCTTGCAACTTCTAGAAACCTATCTCCAAGAGTAGCACTCAATATCCAAACCCTACATTTGATTAGAATGTAGGCAAAGTATGCATTAGTACAAACTGTACTAAATATGTTAGCTAGCAGAATCATAAGAGCATAAGACAAAGGTTAGTCAATATAAGAAATAATCCAAATGTGAAATACTCCATGAAACATCAACTATAAGCATAAGAGACAATATCATAATCATAATAAGCAAAGTCTCCAACATAAGCATCATATAAGCATTATTTGACTCTTAGACGTTTATACCAAAATAGAACTACTCTCAAGCAACCTAAAAGCATACATGTGTAAAGCGTGAATAGCATCCCTTAATACTACCCAAGCCAAGTATCCCTTTTTGGTCAACTTAATCATAGTCTATATACATGGTCAAGTCCTTAAGTTTTTCTACCATAAGGGCACCATACTTCCTAAGTAACCTCAAAGCACACTTGTGCAATGTATGAAAGGCATCCCATACTACCCTTCATACTAGACATAACTTTGAAGTCATCCTAGTCATATTTACCCTCCTTTGGTTTCATTATTAGCTTACTTCATATAGACAAGGGTACCTCTCACCTTTAGTCACTACTAACAAGGAAGGCAACTATAGCACAATCCTATCCCAAGATACATCACTCATAAGAACACATTCTTGAATAACCTTAAGTCATACTTGTGCAATGCATGGATAGCATCCCATAATACTATACATGCTAAGTACCACTTTAGGTCCTTATACTAATACTTCTTGGTTTGGAACCTAGTTCATCTCTTTAACTTTAAAACACTATGAGGTACTCTTTAAGCACGTCTTAGTTCATTATTAGCTTGAACCCTATGATATACTTCTTTTAGCATGTCTAGGTTCATTATTAACATGGACCCTATGAGACACTACCTTAAGCATTTCTAAGTCCATTTATACTCTTGAACACTATGAGGTACTTTATTAAGTAAGTCTTAGTTCAAGTATGCCTTAGACAACTATGAGATTCTTCTTCCAACATGTCTTATTTCAATTATGCTTTAGAACACTATGAGATGCTTCTTCAAGCATGTATTAGTTCATTGGATATATAGATTGCTACTAGAAACCTTAACTCAACTATGTGAAGGTTTCCAACCCAAACTCTACTACGTAAGAATTCCCCCTTTAACTTGGATAGTCCTCACATCATATAGGTGTGGTTCTCCTTTCTACTTGGAGCCAAGACCCTATCTTGTGTGACACTCCATCTCATTGTCAATATCACTTCGAGCCAAGCATACACCCCAAGATTTACTATTTAGCCTTGCTTAACATTCATGTCTCATAAAATGATGTCCTTGATAATCAATCCATATTCAAGAGACTATATCACTTTATATTTTAAAGCATTCATAAGGTAGGTTAGATGAGTATAGGCCTTTCAACACAATTCTACCTATTAGATTTCTATTCCTCACCTTAGCTTTACTCTCAAAGCCCTAGTGATTCAACATTCTTGACTACAAGCCTTACTCTCAAATCTTTACTTCATTCTACCATCATTCATAATTAGATTTCAAGACACTTAAGTCATAAGATTCTTCTTTAAGCAATTCTAGTCATATTCTTCCTTATCAAGAGATTCTAATCATAATTCATCATGTAAGGTTCAATATCAACTTTACTTAATCATGATCCATCATAAATATAGGATCCTAATATTGAACCATTACTACACATTATATTAATTTTAGAGGATCAATTCTAATTCTTCAATTTCCTCTTTCAAGGCATAAACTCACAAAGTATCAAATTCATCAAACAAACTAGGGGTTACCATAGAAATCAAATAAATTCGATATACATCATGATCCAATACTAAAAAAATCATAATTGAGTATTATCCAACCAATTGGAATCAAACTCAAACACTACCCACACTTTGGAAGAAACCCTAGCTTCGATTGGGGGTTTTCTTCAAAATTGGGGGAAGCGTAGGGGGGTCTATGGGTGGAAGAACCCATATATGAAGAAACTAAAATACCTTATTGAAGATTCACCACGAATTTGAGGAGAAAAGGCAGCCCCTTGAACCCTAGACTTCACCTTGATCTTGTTCTTCTATGGAGTTCTAGTGAGAGAATTATTTCAGAGGGAGTTGGGATCTCTAGATGTAATGACCCTAAAAACAAATCAGTTTAACTAGAGCCTAATGACTTGGTGTTGAGCTTGTAATGAGGTTTCATGTTGTGTAATGTGACCTTGTTTGAAAGAGTTCAGTGAGTCAACGACAAGGCACATGTTAGACTCCATGATGAAAGGCCTTTGGTGTGTTGGTTAAGGGTTGCAAGGGTGTGTGCCAAGCCAAGGGAGCAAGGCCTAAGACAAAGGTCAAGGCTGCCCAACCTTGGCGAAGCACTGCCCTATGACCACGGACCACTTCACGGCCAGTGGTCATGACCACGGTCCATAGAAGTGGCCGTGAAGGTCATTTGGTGGCATGGCATGCAAGACAACTTGGCCAATCTACTTCCCAAAGTTCCACGGACCACTTCACGTCTAGTGGTCTTGACCACGACCCGTAGAAGTGGCCGTGAAGGTCACTTGGCCTGGTGGAGTCTTGGCAAGGTCAAGGAGCTACTTCCTAGGAGGACCATGGGCACCACCACGGGCTGTGGTCCTCCTTCATGGTCCATAGAGTCTTCCTTGGTCCTTGACGGGGCTGCCCTAGTGAGGGGTTTTTAAGTAATTTTGTTTTAATGTTTTAACATGTGGGGTTGATTTTAAATGGTTTATATCATATATATAAATAGTTTTAAGTCTTTTAACAAGTCATTTTACTCATTATTTCTTCAAATCAAAACAAGAGTTCTTCCTCTCACAAAAATTCCCTCTCTAACTAAAGGAAGAAGAAGAAGAAGAAGTGGGAGCTAGGGTTTTGATTCGAGGATCTTTCTTCATCAAATTTTTCTTGGGGAATCTTAGAAAAGTTATGGTGATCCTTCATCTAGGGTTAGCTTTCACCCTAGAGTCAATTTCAAAGTAAACTTTTAAAGATTTTCAAGTTCATGAAAACCTAGGGTTTTACTCAATCTCATGGGTTCTTTCACCAAATGGTTTTAAAAGGTTTATAATAGAATATTATGGTTATATTGTTGTGATATTGATGATTTAAGATGAAAATACTCCATGAACCCATGATTTCTCTCTATTCCTAGTCTATGCCTTTATGAAGTGGGTTGCTTGATAATGAATGTATATGAACATAACTTGTTTAAATGGCGTTAGATTGTTGAAGTATTTCATTACCCGTGCTTATTTTATGGTGTATTGTTGGGGTATTAGTATGTGAGGTTTATGGCCTTAATGACAAGATATGAGAAGCTACTTGTTGATCTAGAATTGTTAACTTGATGTTGATCCACTTGAAAGGTGGAGGTGTTTAATTATTATGCACATTGTGACCATCGCCTTGAAACCATAGTATGAGAAATTGAAGTGTTATCATGACATTGTATGAATGAGAATTCAATGAAGCTAAGGTGATCATGTCTTGAATGTGAATGTGTTATTATTGAAAGGCCATTTCTCAATTTGACACTTATGAATGTTGATGATAGAATATGAAGGATTCTTCAATAAAATGTATACCATGAATTGGTAGGGCTTATGCATCCTTTTCTTGTATAAATGATTATATTGTTGATTGTTGAATTCCTTGGATCGGTAGGCTAGTGGCACCCTTCCACACATGCTTATAATAAACCTTGGGATCGGTAGGCTAACGACACCCTTCCATTAATGATGGTAATGAACCTTGGAATCGGTAGGTCTATGGACCCTTTCCATGAAGGTTAATGATTAGACTTGAACCGGTAGGGCTATCGCACCCTTTCAAGAGGAGTTAATTAGCTTTCCTAAATGGACCTTGAATCGGTAGGTTTAAGGCACCCTTTCATGTGTCTATGAATGTAATTGGAGTCGGTAGGCCAATGGCACCTCTCATATGTGACAATGTCAAGGTAATGAACTATTCTATGGGAAAGTAAGCTAAGCACCGAGTGGATTTAGTTAGATTGAAACTCCCCCAAGGTTAGGCATGAGTTGCAATGATCGTCTACCTTATCTCATAAACTATGTTCCCGCATAGGTCTAGCTAGTGGATCCACCTAAGCTATATGAACCGGTCTTTCTTAGGCAAGTAGACCACCTCTTTACAGTGTGGGGACTTATGACGCCGGATTCCATGACAAGCTCTCATGGTCTATGTCGGTTAATGCTTACTTCCCATCATGTGAGATTTCATTGTGGTTTCTTGATAGATTCTACAAAGTTTAGGTAGTATTATGGGATGCTACCTATACATTGCACGAGTAGGCTTGAAGAGGGTCATAGTGAGTTTTCTCTAAATCCTATTGACTATGACATGAATGTGTTCTAAATGAAGTTATTAAAGAATGTTGGCTCTTAAATGCTTAATGTGATATGCATGCTATACTTGGGTTATATTATGAGTTATTTTCCCTTGTCACGCCTTATGAAATGATATGTCTCTTATGAATGGATATTGCGCAAAGGTGAAAAGAAAGGAATGATAAGTTCACTCTTGGTGTCCTTAATGTAGTACCTTGGTGTGGATGGTGTATGTGACGCTATCCATGCATTGCACAAGGTGTAGCATGAGGGTTACTTCAGGTGAAGGCCCAAGAGGGAGGTAAAGGTTTTCATGTTGGTATTGTCTAAATGTTATGATTATACTTGTAATTGATGTCTCTTATGCTAGTGTTCGTGATATTTTTAAAAGTGGCATAATGCTTGGTTCCCAACCAAATGTCCCTTTTAAAGCATGTTTTTGCATGGTCATCATACTTAGTACTTAATTGTGCTAACCCCATTCTTTCTCTTTTTCTTACTAAAGTGTAGGGTTTGGTGATGTTGGTGTCCTATGCTCGAGGAGTAGGTTTCTAAGGTGCTTGAAGATGAAGACTTGGTGAGTCCTCATAGTTTCAAGGACAAAACCCATCATGTTCCTTTTATTTCTTTTAGTTATGTTAAAGCTTTATTTCAGGCTAAGTCCCAATGTTGTACTCTAATATTAGATGGTTTGAGACATAATGTACAAAGTTAGAAGCCTCCCGCTTGCAATTATGAAAGATATTTTCGTACATAAAGAAAGTTTTTAATTCTTCTCTACTGTTCAAGTATCTTATGCAATGACTGATCTATGAGGCTTATATAAGACCCCTTTGGGGTCGATTACGCTGTGTTATGACTAGGGGGTGCTCTCGGGTCATGACACTAGATGAATGAGTTAATTACTTAGTTTGGGGGGGGGGGGTTAAATAACTAACTAACCGACCTCCCTTAACCCCTACTGAATTACTAATTAACCCCTAAGTCCCCTAACTAAAAACTAAACTTGAAAATCTGCTCACACTTACGACTCCACCACCCACGGACCGTGGGTGGACCTACTGAGCGTGCTGCACCTACGTAGGTGAGGTCATGAACTTAAAATTTGTAGGCCATTATAGGCCTTGAACCACGACCCCAACCCACGAGGCGTGGGTCCACCTACGGCCAGTAGGTGGCAAACGTAGGTCACTTAAATTTGGCAGTTTTGAGGGTTGCTTTGGGGTCCTCCTCAAGGACCCCTTTGGTTGGTCCACCCCTTTGGTTGGTCCTTGGGGGGTCGTTCCTTGATGTTTGGCCCCTAAAAACTCCATTATAAGTACGGGAATCAATTTTGTGATTTTTAATTCTCATACTACACTCTAAGACTCTTACGAAAAGCTCTAGAACTCTCTAGTTCAACTTACTAGTTTCTGGGATATTACACTTGCTGTCATTGTGTTGAAACTATTCGAGTTAGAGTATTTTTTAACCAGATAAGTGGAAAATCTGGAGAATTCTTATTTTTTTGCTTCGGATTCTTTAAGAATAGTTTTTGCTGGATAATGTATTCTAAACTCTAACTTCTTTTGTCTTATTTGCTGGAGGAATATATTCTTTAATTTTCAAACGATTTAAAATAATTAGTTTTATGAAATTCAAGTTATTTTTATATAATTTTGTCACTTTTAAAATTTTAAAATAATATATATATATAACCTATGGTTATTCAAGTATCCTTTCATGCATTATGTTAGGTATGAAGGAAAAGCAATTCTGGCTTCAAAAGGGACTTTTCCTTTGATAATTAAATAAAAAATTTACCTTGTCAATTTTTGGCAATGTCATTTTTCTATGTACTTTCACACATGAAGGATCCATATTAACCAATTATCTAACCATTACCGTGACTTTATGGGCTATCTTTCAAGTGTGTGACTAAATCATTCAATGGTACGTAGTCAAATGTTAGAAAATTCATTTTTAATAAATAATCCAATTAAGAAGTTTGATACACTTGTTCCAATTATTCCTTTGATTGGATCATTAGCTAAAGCATACTTTTGTACCGTATTAGGGCATCCCATTAGTAAACAAGTTTTGTCCGATTTATCAGATTTTGATATTATTGACCGATTTGGGCGTATATGCATAAATGTTTTTCATTATTATAGCGGATCATCCAAAAAAGACTTTATATCGAATAAAGTATATATTCGACTTGCTTGTGCTAGAACTTTAGCTCAGAAACACAAAAGTACTGTACACACTTTATTAAAAGATCGGGCTCAGAATTATTGGAAGAATTCTTAATGTCGGAAGAACAAGTTCTTTCTTTGACCTTCCCATCAGCTTAGCCTAATTTGTGGGGAGTATATAGAAGTCTGATTTGGTATTTGGATATTTTTGTATCAATTATCTGGCGAATTATCAATGATTCATACTTAGATTTTCTAAATGAACAATAAATGATGAAGAGATAATTTTTTTCCTTATTTTGAAATGTTGATTGTAATACTAATAAGTAGTAAATCAACTGAGTATTCAACTTTTTTAAGTCTTTCTAATTTCTATAAGAAAGGAATTGATGTTTACATAGGGAAAGTCATGTGCAATGAAAAGTGAAAGCACGGCTTGGGGAGGGATCTTTATTTGTTTATTTAATTTAAGATTAACATTTATTTTATTTAACAAGGAACTTATCTACTCCATCCGACTAGTTCCGGGTTCGAATCCCAGGCAACCCACTATCATATCGAAATTATAATTCTCTATAGAGAAGTCTGAAATTTTCCAATCAACTTCATTAAAAATTTGAATAGATCCACATACACCTTGGTTGACACGAGTATATAAGTCATGTTATACTATTGATTAACAAGCCTTCCATTTTTATTTTGATTTGTATAAAAATCACGTGCTTGGGAGTCCCTGATGATTAAATAAACCAAGATTTTACCATAATTTCAATTTTAGAGAGACACAAAAGTGAAATCCTATGGGGTCGCTTATATAACTGGATAACTAGCACTGAAAACCATTTTTACATTGGATGGTTTGGTGTTTTGATGATCCCTACCTTATTGACGACAATTTCTGTATTTATTATTGCCTTCATTGCTGCTCCTCCAGTAGACATTGATGGTATTCGTGAACCTGTTTTAGGTTCTCTACTTTATGCCGTCCACCTGAAAGAGACGAGGAAGACTAACTGCCATCCTGCTCGAACCTTTGCAACCTGAGTTATATAGCTGACTGCGAGAAGGAAGGCTCAAGCTATGGCTGCCCCATGGGATGCTCATTTGAAACCTTTGTCCGGTCAATGTGAGAAAGAGAGAAGTGATGTAAACATAAGAATGGAAGGTTTGCTTGTTAGTTGTCAGACCAATGATGCTCTTCTAGCTTTACCTACACGGCAAGGGAAAGATCAAAGGCGAGGTGGAAACAGCCCCGCACGAACTATCTGATCAAGTTTTCTTTTTCCTATCAAAGGCAGCTGGCAAGGCCGTGTTTGATCGTCGTTTACATGCTCCGTTACAGCTTCATTCATGCGCTAATAAATTGACAGTGAAGCAGAGAAGGAAGAGTTTTGATCACCATGTGGGTAGTCTTTATTAGGGTTTCCGTTTCATGTGCACTAAAAAGGAAGGAATACTGGTGCGACTATAGTAATGCCAATCATACAAGCAAAGGACTCTACCTACTCCATACTGACGAATGAAAGAAGCTCATCGCGGATGATAGGGCAAGCGATAGCGGTTCCATTCTTGCTCTTTCTATTCTATACAATAAAAAGACACTTTGCTTCATCAACACTGGCGCTAGAGGCTCTACCCCCACCCACCTGCCTTTAATGGAGTTAGCGGACCAAGAGAAAAAATTCCCTGATATAATAAAGAAAGTAAGAAGTGTTTCAAAACATTGAAACAGAAAGCACTAAAGACTATTATGACATGGCAGAAATGATCACCGTCAAGCACAAGATTCAAAACTGGAATCTTCCTACTCCTGTTAGTAGGGACAGAGCATCCTATTTTGTTGATTCTCCTTTCCCACCGCCTCGAGATCTCGCTTTCAGGGTGGATACGCAAGAAATTAACTAGTCAAATTGACGTGACACAATTCCTGAAGAGTATGATGTGCCCTACCTTCCTTTTCTTGATCCCCACCCACCTTCCGTATAGGCGGGTAAATATCAATATCTATACCAGAGATTGCTTTTAGCTTTATCTTTTCAGAGACAGGAGAATTCCTTCTGTACTTACAAGTATGATACTTAGGGAGAAGAATCTCTTGACTCAGGAGCAATTGAATCTATTCTTTTTGTGTCCCACATCCGCCTATGTTAAAGCATCCACCCATTCCTCAGTGAAAGGAAATGCTACTCAGGGATAAAAAAAGAAAGCAGGTGCCTCGTCAAAAAGACTTGGTTTGTAGAGTAGAAGCCTTTCCCCAAGATATTGCATTCTTGCTCCTCTCCTTAGAGTCAAGTGGCTTTCCGCTACTCTCCGAGACAGTTCTTTCAGCTGGATTGTGGGTATAGCAGGACACTTGCTTTCTCTAGAAGGAAGGCCTTGGTTTGGCTTGTTTAATTGATTCGTACGTAATCTGAGAGCTTCATATGTGGGATTTGTTTGGCAAAGGAAAGTCAAGAGAAAGGGTGGTAGCTATTCTAGCAAGTCTTTTGTGGAGAAGTAGCACTAGGCTAGTAAATTATTAGACTAGTCTGGATTCCTCAAGGTTGTACGAGCTGTAATAGTAGTTGAAAAACCTCCCGTCCCGAGTGGGATTAAGCCATGCCTTTACTAAAGAAATCTCGCCATCTTAGAGAAAATCTGGTGTGGATCCCAGGCTAGCAACCAATGAGAAATGCCTTCCTCTTTTCTCTTGATTTAGGTGACGTAGTCATATCCAATGAATGGTAGTGAGAAGGCAGAAAATGTCGTAAAGGGATAAGCTAAGGGAGGTTCGCATTCCGAAGTCAAGTCTTTCTCACACCGCATGGGGTCCTTTCCTACACATATGCAAGATGCTCTTATTTCCCTAATCTAGAGGGTTCTCATGTCAAGCTTCCTTTCTTTCGGGCAATTCAAATTCAAAGAAAAGAGAAGGTGGACCTCGTCCCACGGGTTAGGTGCTTAATAAGGCAGCTTTGCTAGCGAAGCCGAGCCAAGAGCAAGGGTTGAAAGAGAAGAGATAAGAATTTAATCTCTGTACCATTCTTAGTGGTTGGTTGGCCAGGATGCTTTGGTTTATCAGATCGATCGTAGTGGTCAAGTGTGCTGGACGACACAACATTCTTCTTTCAATAGTACCATCCACTGGAGAATGTAATAGTTTGTCTTGGACGCGTCCTAACATACTCTCCTCTAGCACCATTCATAGTTGACTCTCAATTTCATCTCTGATATGAGGATGGGAAGAAAGAAAGCATTGATTACAAGTTAGATGTACAAGAGAAAGGGAAGGAGGGGAGATGTGTACTGACTTAAGACCGTTCGTGATTCCCACCCGTGAATCACTTCATGAAGGAGCCTGTAGATTATTTCAAGCTATAGGACCAGTCGACAGAGATAGAGAATAAAAGGCTAGAAGTCGACTGAGATTTATTTCAATGTCATATATGTATTTTTAGTATAACCGCCACTTCAAATCAATTGACTCAATGCAAGCAATGTTGTTCCCACATGCCTATTATTTCATAACCAAAGATCTGAAAACAAATCAATTGACTCAATTCAAGCAATATTGCTCATTTTCTCTTGATACGCTTACCTTGACCCTTTAGTTTTTTCAAGAAGTGGACATGGGCAGGGAAATTCCTAGCTAGGTTCTTCGTCTCAGTGCTCTCTCGGTTGCCAGCTCGTCAAAGTACCAAACCCTGGCTTTCTACCCTGAATATTGGGTATCTTCTTTTAGCCCCTTGGGGGCAAGTGAGTGCACTAGATCGAATACACATGATCCATGTTTTTTTATCTTAGCTCTACTTCTCTAATTTTCCTTTTTACGATTGTTTGCTTCCAAAGGCTTACGCGGGACAACAGTTCCATTCATCATCATTAAAGAGGATCGAAAATTCCTGATTGGGAGGCGTTGACGCATGCTTCATTTCCATTACTGCAATTCTATTCATAATATCTTCTTTCACCATCAGATAGATGGACATATATGAGAGAAGAGGAAATAGAGGCCAAATCTATTACTATTTTAGTTGCTGCTGCAACGCTAAAGTATCTACTGATATAAAAATACATAGATATAATATTGTTTATACCAAAGGTAATTTTTTATATAGCCTAAAAGAAATTTCACAACCCTGTAAACATTGTAAAGACAAATTTTATAGACATCTATCATACTTGCTGTAAGGTATGAACGGACAAGCTTAAATACTCATTTTAGTAGGTTAAGCATTCCATTTAATATTTACCACTTATGTGTTAAAGAAAAATCTAGAAACACTCTATTTTTTCCCTTCCTCGCACCAAACTCGGTTGCCCCGCTAGCTATTTCATTATAGCTAGTAGACAAAATGGCTCTGGGATAATTACAGGTGAGTGACGAATATATCCTATTGATGATCTATAGGATATAAAAGCCTCACATATGTGAGGGATAGAAGTCACAATATCTATATCCAATTACGCATTAAAAAACACTAATATAGTTATGATATATAAATATCCTAAACCACTTAACAGTGGATGTTTCCCTCGAGCTTATTATCATGTAAGAGATATCTTATATCCTTTTATTAGGGGGCTCAGTGAAACTGATTTCTATAACTATGAGCGTAAATCTGAGGCTATATCTAACTATCAAAATGTTGTGTTTGATTTGTTGGATAAGGTTAAAGGTGAGGCTGATACGCATCACCCAGCAATTTTAAAAGAATTACAAAAAGGGCATAAAGTCTCTTGTGTATCCTTACAATAGTATGAAAAATATTTATCAGGTTGCACCGTAGATCATGAAATTATTAATTCAAGATGATGAACCCTCTGCTAAAGCATATTTGCTTGAAAGTGATAATCTAACTCCTCAAGAGAGCGAGTTTATAAGTACTTTCATTGGCATACCCTTGAAGGTCTTATAGTTCATATATTTGGTTTAGTCTTCAATAGTATAGACGAGAGCCCCGCCGTTCAACTTTCTACCCTAGTAGATCAACTAGATCACATTGTTAGAACTCAAGCTAGATTGATGAATGAAAGGGATAAAAAAATAGAGGGTCAATTTCATCTTGATGATGAACTTATGAATGTAGGTATCTTATTGGTAGAATTTTTATTAGAAAGAAATCTCATAACTATTACTAACAATTTATCTATATCAAGTCAAAAGATAGAAATAAGGGATAAGAATGCTAGGTTTTATAAGAAATGAGCATCATATGTTTTTTGTAATTTTGATGTAGGTATTATTCCCATCCAGCTAAATCTGCCTATGGTATATCCGCCTAAAGATTGGCATGTTGCAAAACCTGCTGGTGGTAAACCTACTGCTCTATCGGACCTTACTGGGGGTTATTTATACGAACCCGTCGGTGATATATATTTGTATAATCATTATAAGTTGTTAGCAGCTCGTGACAAGAATAAGTTTAATATATTATTGAATGATAACTATCAAGATATTTGTGATGCAATGAACTCATTGCAAAAGGAGTCTTTGAGATCAATGTTGTTATGCTAAATTATGTTAAGGATAATTATCAAACCCTCGTTAGGAAGGGCCTTCTTAAGCCTACTATTCTAGCATGTGTTAATATAACTGTTCCAATCAAGAATTTAAGGGATACCTTCTTTAAATATGAAAATAAGGGGTCTCTCATATACCAGAGCATGCTAAATGTGTTCTTGGCTAATGTGCAGCGAGCCCATTATGAAACATTTATATTAGATATTGCTTCAGCTTACGCGGGGTATGAATTTTATCTGCTGGCCTTCGTTGACTTCTGTGGTAGGATTTACCGCTAAGGTGTATTGTATTTCCATGAACGTAATATAGCGAGGTCTTTGATTGTATTCTCTAGAAGAACTGTTAATGAGGGTAGGAATAACC
>JAJOOR010033416.1:0-14514 GCA_036250505.1 Solanum acaule | reverse complement strand
AAAAAGTTTGAAACAATCCATAAAACCCAAATCCATCTTCTCCGATCATCCATTTTCATCTTCTCTGATCCTGTAACCGTCTTCTCTGTTGCTAAAACCGTAAAAGAAAGCAGAAAAATCCACCTCCTCCATTTTCAAAAATCAACACATCCATCTTTCTCCTTTCATCTTTACTTCGTTACAACCAAGAAAAAGTTTGAAACAATCCATAAAACCCAAATCCATCTTCTCCGATCATCCATTTTCATCTTCTCTGATCCTGTAACCGTCTTCTCTGTTGCTAAAACCGTAAAAGAAAGCAGAAAAATCCACCTCCTCCATTTTCAAAAATCAACACATCCATCTTTCTCCTTTCATCTTTACTTCGTTACAACCAAGAAAAAGTTTGAAACAATCCATAAAACCCAAATCCATCTTCTCCGATCATCCATTTTCATCTTCTCTGATCCTGTAACCGTCTTCTCTGTTGCTAAAACCGTAAAAGAAAGCAGAAAAATCCACCTCCTCCATTTTCAAAAATCAACACATCCATCTTTCTCCTTTCATCTTTACTTCGTTACAACCAAGAAAAAGTTTGAAACAATCCATAAAACCCAAATCCATCTTCTCCGATCATCCATTTTCATCTTCTCCGATCCTGTAACCATCTTCTCCGTTGCTATAACCGTAACAGAAAGCAGAAAAATCCACCTCCTCCATTTTCAAGAACCAAAACATCCATCTTTCTTCTTTCATCTTCACTTCGGTACAACCAAGAAAAAAAGTTTGAAACAATCCATAAAACCCAAACCCATCTTCTTCGATCGTCAATTTTCATCTTCTCCGATCATCCATTTTCATCTTCTCCGATCATGTCACCGTCTTCTCCGTTGCTAAAACCGTAGTAGAAAGCAGAAAAATCCACCTCCTCCATTTTCAAGAACCAAAACATCCATCTTTCTCCTTTCATCTTTACTTCGTTACAACCAAGAAAATAAGTTTGAAACAATCCATAAAACCCAAATCCATCTTCTCCGATCATCCATTTTCATCTTCTTCGATTCTGTCACCGTCTTTTCCGATGCTAAAACCGTAACAGAAAGCAAAAATATCCACCTCCTCCATTTTCAAGAACCAAAACATCCATCTTTCTCCTTTCATCTTTACTTCGTTACAACCAAGAAAACAAGTTTGAAACAATCCATAAAACCCAAACCCATTTTCATCTTCTCCGATCCTGTCAGTGTCTTCTCCGTTGCTAAAACCGTAACAGAAAGCAGAAAAATCCACCTTCTCCATTTTCAAGAACCAAAACATCCATCTTTCTCCTTTCATCCTCACTTCGTTACAACCAAGAAAAAAAGTTTGAAACAATCCATAAAACCCACACCGATCTTCTCCGATCATCCATTTTCATCTTCTCCGATCCTGTCACCGTCTTCTCCGTTGCTAAAACCGTAACAGAAAGCAGAAAAATCCATCAACAACATCCCTGTCTAGTTCCTAATATATTTGTCTAACTCAAACTCTTGATTTCACTTCCAATTTCAGTTCAGTTCCAAATTCTAACCCTACCCCTAAATCCGGTTTGATCTTGAATTATTTCCATCCCCTGCCATGAATAGAAGACGAGGTAGATCAGGCAGTAAACAATCATTGGATCAGGTATCCAGTGGTTTTCTTAGTAATACCAATGAAGAACCGTCTGCATTGGTTTCTTCATCTTCTTCAGGTAAAGTTAGCAAAACTCTAGTGAAAAGTTCCGATTCTGCTAATAGAAATGTTAATTCTAAAGTGGTTAGAAGTAGGAAGTCGAGAAAGGAAGTTGTTTCGGATGAGGCTATCTCTATAAACAAAGAGTCAAATTCTGAGGCTTTAGTTGCATTAACGGCTGGATTTCCGTCTGACTCGTTAAAGGATGAAGAAATTGAAGCTGGGGTTGTTAGTGTAGTTGGCGGGATAGAACAGTGTAACTATATTTTAATTAGGAATCACATTATTACGAAATGGCGTGAAAGTGTGTCGATTTGGCTGACAAAGGATATGTTTGTTGATATTATACCTGAACGATGTAGTGGGTTATTAGATTCTGCATATAACTACTTGTTATCGTATGGGTATGTTAATTTTGGGGTGGCATTGGCAATTAAGGACAAGATTCCAACTAGGCCAAGTAAGGGAAGAGTGATTGTTATTGGGGCAGGTTTTGCTGGGTTGGCGGCTGCAAGACAACTGATGTTGTTTGGATTTGAGGTAATTGTTTTAGAGGGACGGAAGCGTGCAGGTGGAAGGGTGTATACGAAAAAGATGGAAGGAGGGAATAAGGTAGCAACTGTTGACTTAGGAGGGAGTGTTTTGACAGGTACATTAGGGAATCCACTAGGTATGTTGGCTCGACAATTGTCGTATACACTTCATACGGTGAGAGACCAATGTCCACTCTATCGTGCTGACGGAAAGCCCGTAGACGAGTATTTGGATAAAAAAGTGGAGGCTGCTTATAATGAACTTTTGGGCAAGGCAAGCAAGGTCAGACAAGAATTATCTCCGGTTATTTCTCTTGGAGAGGCATTGGAGACTTTGCGAAAGGATTTTAGTGTTGCGATGAATGATGAGGAGATGAACTTGTTTAATTGGCATCTGGCAAATCTGGAATATGCAAATGCAGGTTTGCTTTCACAGCTTTCTTTAGCATTTTGGGACCAAGATGACCCCTATGATATGGGAGGGGATCACTGCTTCTTGCCCGGTGGAAATGGAAGATTAGTTCATGCCCTGGCTGAAAATGTGCCTATTATTTTTGAAAAAACTGTGTATGCCATTCGTTATGGTAGAGATGGTGTGAAGGTGATTACTGCGGGCCAACTATTTGAGGGAGATATGGCATTGTGCACCGTTCCTCTCGGAGTTTTGAAGAGTGGTTCCATCACGTTCATTCCAGAATTGCCTCAGCAAAAACTTGACACAATAAAAAGACTGGGGTTTGGACTGTTAAATAAGGTTGCATTGTTATTCCCGTATGTGTTTTGGGACTCCAATGTTGATACATTTGGTCATGTTGCTGATGATTCTAGTTGTCGGGGGGAATTCTCTCTGTTCTACAATTATGCAACAGTTGCTGGTGGGCCCTTATTGTTAGCTCTAGTCGCAGGAAAAGCTGCACACAAGTTTGAGAGAATGGCTCCTACTGATGCAGTAACAAAAGTACTTCAAATTTTAAAAGGTAAATGTCAGGTTCAACATTAACTTTGCTTTCAATATACCAAAATAATATTTTTCTTTCTCTTGAATAGCATAGTATTTGGTGGTAGAGTAACGAGTAAAGAAGAATAAACTCTGCGAGCAGTAAAATAAGAATGGACATGCTCGAGAAGTGAATTCATGTTATCTTGGTCTAGAGTTAAGCAGTTGTAAGAGTGTTAGTGTCATGCCCATCTCGTATTCGTTGATTTCAGTTTGAAGCATGTATATATCATCTTGTTTGAGAATTGAGATACTCTGGAATATGAAGTCGAGTTGTTTTTTTAAAAGCAGATACACTGGATCTTGCTTTGTTTAACTTTCTGTCTCTTCTTAAAACAGGGAAACCACTAGAGTAACATATTGAGAGAAGTGAGTAATCTGTTACTCTTTACCCCTTAAAGGACTCCTATAACATATTTCTTGTCTCAACTATATACTTCAGAGTTAATTTCATCATCTATCGCTTTGATTTTTGCTGCTACGTATGCATATATATTTTAAAATGCATCGATTATATTAAAGATGAAACTTATGTTTCTTATGGTCATGAAGCTAATGTATTGATGAGATTTGGGCATTGTTACCAGGTATATATGAACCACAAGGAATTAACGTCCCAAAGCCCATCCAAATTGTATTTACAAGCTGGGGTAGTGATCCGTTCAGCTTTGGTTCCTACTCCAACGTTGCTGTGGGTGCATCAGGAGATGACTATGACATTTTAGCAGAAACTGTGGGGGAAGGAAGACTTTTCTTTGCTGGTGAGGCGACTACCAGGCACTATCCAGCCACTATGCATGGCGCATTTCTCACTGGGCTTAGAGAAGCTGCAAAGATGGCCCACCACGCTAGTGTTAGAACATCGCATTTGCAGGTTGAGAAAAAAAAATGAGATAAGGTATACTTCAGATCTTTTCAAAGACATGTGTAATGTTTATTTAGACACTGACAGTCAAGAACTTACTTTGACACAAAATATTATGTTGCTTTAAAATAATTGACCATTATCGTGTACGGTGTAGAATTAACCAATTTCTTTCTACAAACATCTTATTTCTTCATTCTATTTACTAATTGCTCATGTATGATTTAGTTTCTATTTATGCCCGAGTTGTTTTATTAGCTCGGGAAATAGTTGTTCATTTCCCATTTTGATCAACTCTATCATTTTGCTATATCAACATTGTTTTCATGCTCATTTTATGTACTAAATGCTGAAATAAGATAACCAGATAGGCTAAATGCAAGCAACAAGACCAGTAAGTAGGGGTAAATTTAGTTGGTGTAATGTAATAATTGTGGGCTATATATCCTTTAGCAACAACAATAACAACAAACTTAGTGTAATTCCACAGGTGGAGTCCGAGGAGGGTAGAGTGTATACAAGTCTTATCTTTACCTTGAGAAGCTAGAGACGTTGTTTTAGATAGACCTTCAGCTGAACGAACAAAAGAAAAAGAGGCAACAATAACAAGAAAATAAGATAGGATTAAATAATAACAGGTAGTAATAGTAATCTGAAGATAGGGAAAAACAAGAAGAATATTACTAATACTCTGAGAATGGGGAAGAAATATGCCCGCCTACCTGGCTTCTATCCTCATCTTCGACCACCACACCCTCCTATCAAGGACCACGTCCTCGGTGAGCTGAGGCTATGCAATATCCCTCCTAGTTACGTCACCCCCAATAATTCTTAGGCCTACCTTTACCTATCCTCAAGTCTATAGCGGCCAACCTTTCACACCTCATAACCGGGGCATCTGACATCTTCTCCTTACATGACCGATCCATCTCAACTTCACGTCCGCATCTTGTCCTCCACAGGGGCCACTCCCGCCTTTTTCTGAATAACTTTATTTCTAATCTTATCTCTCATGATGTGCCCACACATAGGTTGTAGAAAAAGTTAAGGAAACATTGTAATAGATAGCAATGTAATTAACAAGCAAGCACAAATTTAGCTTTTGATGTTATGTGCAAGTACTTGTGTCTATTACAAGCACATACTTAAAAATAAAAGAACATAATAAAGGATATTTTTCTAGGCCCTAAAAGAGATTCAATAAGATTAAAAAATAACTATTAAGTAATTTTAAGAAAAAATATTTCGGAATCAATAAAGCTTTATATAATGAACAAGTGTGTTGAACTCAATCTTTTAAAAAATTGTATTCTTAATTTTCAAAATGTGAGTTCAATTCAAATTGACAAGTATTTAAGAATAATATATTCAAGGGTATATGATTTTTAAATATAAGTAGGTTTTCTCAAATAGCTAGGGTTGAAATGGACAATGATGAATTTGGGAGGAGATATTGTTACACAAGTTGTTGCTATAAAACTTATGAAAAGAACTTCACACTATTCATCTTGACAAAGTGATAGTATTGTTCAATCTTTTAATTTGTTTGATCTTCAACGATCAATCTTGCAATTTAAATTTGTTTTAAAAAAAGGTGTAATAGTTACAATAACAACATACCTACTATATTCCCACGGGGGGTCTGTGAACAGTAGAGTCTAACAAGACGTTACCCTACTGGGGAGGTAGAGAGGTTATTTCCAGTAGACTCTTGACACATGTATCATGTAAATACAAAACAAAACATCAAAATTACTATCAAGCGTTTGTGGATTTCTATGAGATGGTGTGTTGTCTCCTCACCGAGCTAGCTAAATAGGATAACCATTAATCATTCTTAATTTTTATACTTAGTAGATCAAACACATTTTAAGATAATATTAACGTGATTTTGTAAAAAAATATTTACTTATTGGCAACATGGTACATGTGCTACGTGCATGTCCCGAGACTAAAAATGGGAACATAAAGTAAGATATTGCAAGTCCAAAAAGCTCTCCAAAAGTTGACTGACCATTTTACTGTTAAAAGTATAATTTATTCTTCTAAAACCAATGCATTAATTTTCTTAGTTACTCTTTAGAGATATTGTAAAGTTATATTGACTGATACACTAATATAGACCACATTCATATGCAAAAGAGTTAAGATATTTGAAAGTATGAAATGTTTCACTAATATAGACCACATTCATATGCCGCACTAAAAGGTCATTTGAATAGTCATTTCCTAAGGCTATATTTACCTATTAGAGTTAGAAAGATATTACGATATATAGTTGTTTTAACACCAACATCTTTTTGTTTAGCGCTAAAGGAAACTTGATATCTAACGTCTAGCCGGATTTTATTTCCTTGTTTAAAGCTCTACAAGGATTATATATAGATGAAGAATAACCGCACTACTGTGCATGATCATACCTTTAAATAATTACCTAGGAGAGCTAATCTTGTAATGCAGACTCATAACCTCTTTTATACTCCTTGATACTACTTTTAGCTACTTGCATAGTATAACTTTACCGTAAATTTACTGTCACTATAAACAAAAAAATGAATACAATAATTGTCTGTGATATGTATTACTAGATTTTGTATATCTTCATTAAAGGACAAATAATTCTCCCTTATTTGTCAATTCAAATTAGTTTCTGCATTTTCTTTTGTTTTTGGTTTTGGTTTTGGTTCTGTTTCATTGTTTACTTTTAAATATTTATGTCGTTTGCAGCTGTAGCATATAGGCTAACATTTCTTATATTTTGTGCTTAAAAGATGTTGTAAAGTCGAGAGCAGCCACTATCAAGTAAAAAATAGTCAGGTATGAGTCTTTCCCAACTTCTCTTTAGCTTCCTCTTTCCTATTTTTTTCCTTTAGTATGTCTTTTCTTTTTTTGTTCAAAGTTTCAGCTTCTTCATGGATCCCCTTTTTAACTTGTTTCTCAGGAAGGCTAAAAAAATTGGCAGAGGCAATGGAACCACTTTATCTGTTGGGGATATCAGAACTAATGTAATTGCCAGCTGCTTTAGCTCTACACCTTTGGGCTCTGGCAAGTAAGAAATTGACCCTTATACTGGTTTGTGGTAAGGGATCTCACTTCCTCCAAGTTTGAATATTCTTGTAATGACGATATGGATCTATGCTTCCAGTCCTGAGAAAACTTCTTGCCTGAGCTTACCTTATCCGGAAGTATCACTTTTTTATCCAAATGCTCGTCTACGGGATTTCCATCAGCCTGAGAACTAGAATCATCAGCACCATGACCAAATATATCAACATTGGAGTCCCAAAACACATACGGGAATAACAATGCAACCTTATTTAACAGTCCAAAACCCCAAACTTTTTACTGTGTCTAGCTTTTGCTGAGGCAACTCTGGAATGAACGTGATAGAACCACTCTTCAAAACTCCGAGAGGAACTGTGCACAATGCCATATCTCCCTCAAATAATTGGTCTGCAGTAATCACCTTCACACTATCTCTACCATAACGAATGGCATACACAGTTTCTTCAAAAATAATAGGCACATTTTCAGCCAGGGCATGAACTAATCTTCCATTTCCAACGGGCAAGAAGCAGTGATCCCCTCCAATATCATAGGGGTCATCTTGGTCCCAAAATGCTAAGGAAAGCTGTGAAAGCAAGCCTGCATTTGCATATTCCAGATTTGCCAGATGCCAATTAAACAAGCTCATCTCCTCATCATTCATCACAACACTAAAATCCTTTCGCAAAGTCTCCAATGCATCTCCAAGAGAAATAACCGGAGATAATTCTTGCCTGACCTTGCTTGCCTTGTTCAAAATTTCATTATAAGCAGCCTCCACTTTTTTATCCAAATACTCGTCTATGGGCTTTCCGCCAGCACGATAGAGTGGACTTTGGTCTCTCACCGTATGAAGTGTATACGACAACTGTCGAGCCAACATACCTAGTGGATTCCCTAATGTACCTGTCAAAACACTCCCTCCTAAGTCAGCAGCTGCTACCTTATTCCCTCCTTCCATCTTTTTCGTATACACCCTTCCACCTGCACGCTTTCGTCCCTCTAAAACAATTACCTCAAATCCAAACAACATCAGTTGCCTTGCAGCCGCCAACCCAGCAAGACCTGCCCCAATAACAATCACTCTTCCCTTACTTGGCCTAGTTGGAATTTTGTCCTTAATTGCCAACACCACCCTAAAATTAACATACCCGTATGATAACAAGTAGTTATATGCAGAATCTAATAACCCACTACATCGTTCAGGTATTACATCAACAAACATATCCTTCGTCATCCAAATCGACACATTTTCACGCCATTTTGTAATAATGTGATTCCTAATTAAAATATAGTTACACTGTTCTATCCCGCCAACTACACTAACAACCCCAACTTCAATTTCTTCATCCTTTAACGAGTCAGACGGAAATCCAGCCATTAACGCAACTAAAGCCTCAAAATTTGACTCTTTGTTTATACAAATAGCCTCATCCGAAACAACTTCCTTTCTCGACTTCCTACTTCTAACCACTTTAGAATTAATATTTCTATTAGCAGAATCGGAACTTTTCACTTGGGTTTTGCTAACTTTACCTGAAGAAGATGAAGAAACCAATGCAGACTGTTCTTCATTGGTATTACCGAGAAAATCACTGGATACCTCATCTAAAGACAGTTTACTGCCTGATCTACCTCGTCTTCTATTCATGGCAGGAGATGGAAATGATTCAGGATCAAACCGGTTTTAGGGGTAGGTTTAGAATTTTAGAAGTGAATTAAAATTGGTAGTAAAGTTTTTGGGTTCGAGCATTGGTGATAAGTTTGGGGTTGGTGTCACTTGCTCTACTTCTACCCCTCTGAATCCTAATGTTGGAGGAATAATATTGGCTGATGGTAGCTCTTTGCATGCTTCAAATACTTTTGAAGATAGCACGGGTACATGCGCTTCGTCTTCCGGTGCAAATCATGATGGTTGGTAAAAGACGATATTGTGGGAGCAGAAACTTTGTATTTCTTGGCTCTTCTATGGTAATTATCTTTATGCCATTTTTCTCTTTCCTCAATTAAATCTTACAGCTTTTAAGCTTCTGTATAATATCTTTTGTATGATTGTGTTCTAATAGCCCATCTTAAAAACCACCTAGATTTATGACAGTGTGATTACAGTTAACATAGATCTGATTATGTTGTGTCTTGCAGGTGATTGGAATCCGTTATAGGTGTCTATCAACTCTTTTGCTCATTGTGTGCAGGCACTGTACAAAATGTATTTGAGCAGCTCTTTCGTTAGCTTAAGAGGAAAGAATTATGTACTGTACTATTGTGTGCTATTGTGCATGTATTGTCATGAGAAAGATTTCACTATCTAGCAGAGTAACAGGTGAAAAAGCGTCTTTTACATAAGTAAGCAAATTGAAAATTTTGATTCTCTTGATCTTTTCTCCATTGAATTGAATGTGTTGTAACATCTCATGATCTACACTACTAACTTATTAGAGATCTTTTTGTCTCAGATGTACTCGAGCAGTTGCGTTAGGCCAAGTACTTGTGCAGGTTCAGATTTTCTTGGTCTATTTCCAAGCATTTCTCAGATGATAAAAGCTTCAGTCCTCTGTTTGATTGCTTCCATATCAGGCTTGAACATTCTGCTCAACTGCTCAAGATGAGGGAGAACTTTCTGCCTCTGCATAATGTCTATATTTGCCGATATCTTCAAAGGGATCTTTATCCTCATTGTGTAAGTGAACTTGAAGTTGTACTCAGAATGATCGGTTGAACAAACATTTATGTTGCTGGGATCTTTAGTCTATCTAAAAGCATTAAACTATCACAGAACAACAGCTTGTCAAGTTCCTTCAATCTGTTCAATAGTTTTAAGGTCAAAATTCGCATAGATGAATACATCGATGTTAATTTAGTGCTATTAGAGCCCGTGTTTTGTAAAATACAGTGAGATTTTTGTTAATGCTAACTGAAATCGCGCAGATATAGTATATAATTCTCACTGTATGTGTTTGTATGTGTGATCAACTGTACATGTATGTATGTGTTTTCATCGCTGAAGCTGGATTAACTGTATGTGTATGTATGTGTTTTGAAAGCAGAAGTTGGATGTATGTGGAAACTGTACCTAAGTAGCATCGATTTTTCAGTGCCATTTCTTAATCAACTAAGTTACTATTTTTTGCCTGCAGTGAATGCTCACAAATCCATGTTGCTCAAAACGGTCATGAGATTCAGGATTGCAACCAACAAGTCACAGAAGCCTCCACTCCTGGAAGAAGGGATCGATTGATGATGTGGTAATTCCTATTGAGTCATTCCATATGTATGATCCTTTTGGGATGCGCATTAAGCATGAAACAGAATTCCAGCAGTTGTAGAACTTTGCATTCAAGCTGATAGTGGATGAGCTGTTTCCCCCTAATTATGTGTGGCATGTTCAAGATCCAAAAGGACCATGGGAAGGTGTTGATGAAGTGAAAGTAGATGATCTCAATAAAGCGATATTTAATTCTAAGGTTTGTCTTGTGCCCCTAGTTGTATAACTAATTACTGCTCTCTTTCTGTTTTAACTTGTAAATAGCAATAGTAATCTTTAGATAGTTATTTCTGTTCTCACTTAAAGCAACTTTTTTTAGTTTCTCACTTCCTGTTACCTTGACGTAAGATGAGATATGGTTCATTTTTGGATCTGTACTTGAAGCTATTTAGAATTTTCATCCCTTATATAAAATACAATGTCTTCAACATTTGCAGGTTTCTTGGGCCTAACAGCATAAGTTCTCTATGCTCTCACCAACTTCCAACTGCCTACTTCCGCAAACTTCAAAGACTGACAGTATCAGATTGTGGAAAATTGATGTCTCCATCAGTTGCCAGAGGTGCTTTGAATCTCCGAATACTAAAGATAGATGATTGTCAATCAATGGAAGAAGTGATCACAAAAGAGGAAGAACAAGGAGAAGGAATCTTTCTGACAAATGATGCTCTTGAACTTCCCTTTCTCAGGGAAGTGTTGATTGATGACTTCCCTGAAATGAAGACGTTTGTCCAACAGGGAATATCTGTGAGTACACCGAGTCTCAAATGGGTGAACTATGATGATAAGGTGAAAGTAGATGATCTGAATAAATGGACACAACAGAGGTTCACTTCTCAGGTTTGTCAAGTATAACTAATCAACTCTAGTGCTCTCTTTCCGTCTTAACTTAATAGTAATATTCAGATACTTATTTATGTTTTTCAATTGAAGCAACTTCCTTGTACAATATTTTCAATTAGAAATCTGAAGCATCACTAATCTCTGCACCCAGGAGCAAAAAGCTAGTCAAGGCACTACCGATGGTGAGGTGTTTGACCCCAGAAAATTGCAAGTGGATGAGGTCATGGCAGCTTTGAAGTCTGTATGCAGGCTGGTGCTCAAATACCTCACAAGTATACGCCTAGCCTATGATGAAGCTAGACATTGTGCTCCCTGAAAATGAATAGAGTTGCCTATTCGCGTAAGGTTCCTTGAGTATAAGCCTATGATGAGGTTAGACATTGTGCTCCCTGACAGTGAAGAGAGTCGCGTAAGGTTCCTCAAGTATATGCCTGTGATGAGGCTAGACATTGTTCTCCCTGAAAGTGAAGAGAGTTGTCTAGTTGCGTAAGGTTCCTTTACTAGCTGTTCTACATAGCTTAACGTACACTGTGTTTGTGTTATAAAGATGTAGGGAAGTCTGTAAATGTAGCTTTCATATATTGTTCATTGAGTGACTACCTATTGAGGCTGCAGCCTTTGTTTTGCCTCTGTAATGTGAGGATCAGGGCACCCATTTCAACTATTTGTTATTTTAGAAGTTCAATACAATCATTATATTGTTAGATTGAAGCTTTCTCTTTCCTTCTCCTTTGAACACGTATGATAATCTCTCGTTTCTACGTTTCATGTTCTATTACAAAGATCCATCAAACATGGTACCTGTAAAATCGCGTCCAAACAAAAAGAATTGTTTCAAGTTCAAAGCTACATCAAGCTTGCTTCTCAAGACAAAATTCGATCATGGGACATGGTTTCATTTACCTACACACAGACGTCTTGTAGAACATCATCAGTTTGGCTAGAGAACAGCAATGTTTCATCGTTGTTGACCTCTGGTGCAAGAGCTGTCATCTGCTGCTAACGTCGTGTCATCATTAGAACAGGTCACAGATGGCTCATCATTCTTGGATGGTTTAGATTCTATGGAATCCATCTGAGGCCATTTGAAGCTACTAGCTTTTTCTTTTGCTGACTTGAAAACATTTGAAATATAATCATCATTCCTCTCAACATCTTGTTCTGGACCTGTTTTTCGACCCCAAGTAGCAGGATTCCACGAGATAGTTCTTCCTATACGAAAACTTGAACTTGGTCTTCTGATAGATCCATTTCTCAGCTGCTTCTCAGACACAGCTGCTAGAGAATGTCTGAGATTTTTCATCATTTCGTTAGCAATTGAGAATCCACACTCTTTCATTGACCTGACCATGACGATAGAATCCTCTGAATCTGCTGTGTGCAAAGTCACTTCACGAGATTTTCCCTCAATTTTGCTAGTGAGATTGATGAGGTTTGGCACTGCAGTGTGGGTATGCTGTTGAACATAGAAAAGCCCCGCTGAGGGCTCATTTGCAATGAACTTTATCATGTCCATCAACGACTCGGTTATCTCTACAAAGCCATCCACTGTGGAAAACACATGCATTTTCTTGATCGCGAAATGTTCTTCATCACTGGTAGTGTGAGAAAACAATTAGACAGAGTTCTCAATAAACTATTCAAAAGTTCTAAAATCGAAAATCTCTTCTATATAAAACTTGCAGGTATTTGATCGAATAACTTTAACGTTACTCCTGTTGAACGACTGCAGTTCTATCAATGCCAGTAGGCAGTTCATGCAGACAAGTATAAGTTGAACTTACAATAAACATAGTTTAAAAACTCAGCCTTCTGAGGAAAATATTGACACACACATATGACATCCATAATCTTCATGTTTGACAAACAATCGACTTAAATACAACAACAACATACCCAGTGTAATCCCACAAGAATCGAAGTAAATACATTATGTACAATCCATTGTCTGCAAGGCATTAAACATTTACCTGAACATATATCATGTCCACAGATAGCAAATTTGAAGTTGATACACAGTGTCAAATGCACAGTCTGAAAAAACAAATATGCAGCCATTAGTTGCAATTGCTATTTCTTTCAAATAGACAGCAAATAATAAACTGCAGATATCACATGACTCTGTCATCCAGGCATAGGGATCACAAAGTTGTATTTGTATAAATAATTTATTCAGAATCCAGTTAACTGCGCATAAACTCAAGATTCTCAATCCATCCCAAGTGCACCTCTTAATACAAAGCCACTAAAAGGTTACTTTCAATATCCTATATGTTTGCATAATCTTTTTTCATAATACATGTAAACTTAGCGAAATGACCTACAACTTAGAAATGAATGAACAACAACGAAAGGGAAACGGGCCAAATTTGCTCATCTATCGTGCAAAAAGGATCAATTTTACTCTTCGTACAAAACTAATCATATGTTCCTGAAGTGACTCATATACACCCCTTCTCCCCTCCCCTGTTAAGGCTTTCCAAGGTGGACGCCCAATCACATGTGCCACTGACATTTTCGCAAGATGGACACCACGTGGCATGCCACCTCACTACCCCACTCCCATCCCACAACACCACAGCCTATAGATTGAAAATGTAGAAGAAAAAAAAAATTACATACGAAATCAAGAAACCTCAATTTCCCCAAAAATCCAAGATATTCAACAAAGTTCAGTGAGTAAATGTAAATATCCACCAAGAAACAAGAACCCAATTTCTCAAAACCAAATCTTTAGCTCATTATCTCTATTAATGATGCTATTAAACAAAAAATTTAACATAATCAAAACTTACCCTTTTCCCTAAACTCTTCATTATTATGAAAAAAGATGAAATCTTTTACTTACAGAGATCAAACTAGAAAAGAAAAGTATCAAATTTAGCAACCATCTTCAGATTGTGAGCTGATTTGCAGCTTTCTTCTGTATTTTGCATGATTTTTAAAAAAATATATATAGAATCAGTATTTTGTCAGCACCTTTTTGGGCTGATTTGCTTACTCAGTAAACATCAACTTTTTAGGAGAAAAAACACAAATTACCCTAAAAATTATTTGTCATTTTACTAATAGTAATATTATTGAATATTTGTATTATTCACCACAATTTTTTATTAACTCATTTATTATTGATGTATAAAATTGGTTATTTTGCATTTGTTTGTTACAGAAAAATTGGGGGGGGGGGGGGGGGGGGGGGGGGGGGGGGGGGGGGGGGGGGGGGGGGGGGGGGGGGGGGGGGGGGGGGGGGGGGGGGGGGGGGGGGGGGGGGGGG
>JAJOOR010033415.1:0-14126 GCA_036250505.1 Solanum acaule | reverse complement strand
ATACATATATTTTCGTTCCCCTCTCCCAGATCTCGCTCGCCACTCTCCCAGATCTCGCTCTCTCACTCGCCTCTCTCACTTTATACAAAAACGCAAATGTATAAAATGCGTGAAAATTGTATATATACATATATTTTCGTTCTCCACTCTCCTCTCTCCCAGATCTCGCTCGCTACTCTCCCAGATATCGCTCGCTCACTCGCCTCTCTCACTTTATACAATTGATCTTTTTGTATATGTATACCAAAGCAGATTATACAACTGTTTTCTTTTGTATATGTATAACGAAATATACATATTTATGTTTGCTATGGAGCGCAATTATGCAAACTTTGCTATAGCATACAAATATGAATTTTGTGTTTGCTATATGTGAAAGTTGCTCATTTTATAATTAGAGCTGTCAATATGGGCTGGCCCACCCAATTCGGGATAACTCATACAGGCTTTGCAATTTGACAGGCCAGGCTAGCCTATTTTTTATGTGGGCCAAAAAATGGTCGGGTCAACCCTCTTTTCTTAAAAGTATATTTTTTAAATTAAATTATAATTTAAAAATATTATCATAAATATCGACTAGTGTTACAACTTATTAATCAAATACACAAATAAAATTATCTACATAATATTTATTAAGTTTGATTTCAAATAAAAACATAAATAGCTAAATAGAAATATTAACCTAATTGTTTTCTAGTAATCATAATAAAACATAAAAACTATGATAATTTGTAGGAACTTTATTTTATGTAGTACATATTTTATAAACATAATTTGTATTTAAATTGTAATATTTCAAACTTTAAACATATTTTGAGTGTAGTTTTAATACTTTATTTTATTTTTATTTTTTAATTAATTTTTATTTGGCCCATGGGCCGGCTCTATCCATATTTCTCAAGTCCTACAAATTGACAGGCTTATTCAGGCCGAGCTAAAAAGCTCTTTTCTTAAATAGGCTCCAAAAATCGTAGCCCAGCCCTATCAAATCACGAGTTAGGCCAGGCCGGCCCAATGGGCCTAGCCCATATTGACGTCTCTACTTATAATTGTGATTATAATTTTTTTTTTGATGACAAGGGAATTCCGTAGTCGCTACCCTTTGGGTGCGCACAGGGCAAAATCCCCGCTCCTATGCAATAACTCGCAAACCACATAGGAGAGGTAACCTGCACTAGGCAAGCCTGGTGTGACGAGCTCAACCCAGAAGGCAAACCTCTTGCTTTCGCTGGCAAGGGGTTTCAAACTTAAGACCTCCAACATGGAAGTCCCAAGCTCAAACCACTGGGCCACCCCGAAGGGTAATTGTGATTATAATTGTATATATCTCTTTTGCTAAATTGTGGATACTTGTTCATATTTTGTATAACTCGAGTGTTTTTAAGGCAAGGTGTTAACGTGAGAATTCACAGGCCGGAGAGTAGTAGACCGATTAACAAATTGGCAGTGGCCTGGTTTTAGGGAATTCTCTACGTGATAGAAGGTGTTAGATCATGATCTGGCATGAGGGTAGAATAACCTAGATGGTGGAGTTGACAGCAAAAGGGGTGGGTGAATTGAGATAGGGGTTATAAGTTTCAAGGTATTATTACGTGGTAGTAAGGGTGGTGATTGAAGGACGGGATCCTAAGTTTATCATCAAGTTGCATATTTCTTTTGATTAATTACCTGATATTATGTGGTGAATTTGGGTCGGCCAATGATTCCTACCAGTACATGTTGTTTGTACTGATTAGTTCTTGCTATGTCACTTGACAAAGTATGGTTGCAGGGTTCATTAATGTTTCGTAGGTGAAGATGATGATGATCTCCGACAACTTTTACTTCTTTCATTATGGCGGGAGTTGTGCCTTATTTCTTTTATAAATTATACTCTTAAGAAGGTCTTGTACCCGTTTAGACTAGTTCTTTGGGAAAGGTTTTGGGTTTTTCTTTATAAGAGCTTTGTTTATTATTAAGTTGAGATTTTCTTCTTTATTTAAATATGGAGATTAGCTTATAATTGTTCAATTCCGAGTTTAATGTTTTAAATTCTAGCCTAAGGGTTCTCCTATTTAGGATAAGTGTAGGGATCATGACAATTACATTCTTGATGAACAACATATTGAACCTTGAAAAGACACAATGGGAAAGTTGTTGGACATGAATCCTTCAATGGCAATTCAAATTGATGCTCAATATCTGCTTTATCTATTTTTAATCATTAAACGTAAAGGATATTTAAATTTTCTTTTAAGATGCACAATTGAATTACTTAAACCTCTATCCCTTTGACATATTGTATTCCTTGACATTATCTCATCCAAAGTGATCTAGTTTAATCGTTTGAATTACAAATTATTTCTTTGGAGTTCTTGGACAAGCGTACATATTACTTCTAGGGTAGAATTAAGCATTGTACCATCAAACTTCAAAGGATAATCTTTAGTATTGTCTCCGTATTTTGCACGTATGACAAGAAAAGTTGACTTCAGACTTTCATTCATATTCATTAATTTTTTCGCCAACTTTGTGATTTCTTCTTCATTTGTATCTACTTCAAAAACAAACCTCTTCTTGTTGAATAAATTTATATCAATGTTGTTATTAGCTTGCAGTAGATCAAAATTTTTCTCTGTTCTCATGTCACATTCTGATTGAGAACTAGTGTGCAATTTTTTTGGTACTAAGAGACTAACAATTGTCATTATTAGGAAGAGGACAACAACGAATGGATGATGTCACACGATCTTGAACAATAACTGCAATTGCGAAGGTGTAAATAAGCAAATTATTACAAGTTAAAACAGAAAAAATGGAGTTACCAATTTTCCATTAGTAAATAAACAAAATGAATGAGCTTCAACAAATGAACTTAACATTCTATTCTTCATTTAAAACACATATTAAATTGACTATATCCTAGAATAACGCTACAAAAACAATTACTTTTTAAGAATAGAAGGAACTATATAGGTAGCATTTTCCAGAAAATTATATGTATTGTCCAATAATGTTGTAACCACAATAGAGGCTCGTGTTGTGAAGCCAAATCAATATGAATGTCTCAAAAAATAAGGAATGATAGATGTAACTTCTTCCAAAAAATCATGTCTTGTCCAATAATTTAGGGATAATTTCCGAGACATTTCTATAGATTTGACTTCATAACACTAGCCTTCGTTGTGGTTTACAATGTTATTGGACAATACATGTGATTTTCTGGAAGAACCTACCTATATAGTTCCTTCGTTTCTTAAATAGTAATTATTTTGGTAGCATTATTGTAGGATATAGTCAATATAATATGTACTTGAAATGGATAATAGAATGTTAAGTTCATTTGTGGAAGTTCATTTATTTTGTTAATTTACAAATGGAAAATTGATAACTCAATTTATTTTTTTGTTTTAACTTTTAATAATTTGGTCATTTACACATCTACAGTTGGTGTTCAAGATTGTGTGGCATCAACAATTCATCCTCCTCCTCCTACTAATACTGACATTCAAGAGAAATTTGTTAGTCCCATTGGTACAAAGAAAAATCACAAATTGGTTCTCGTTTAGAATGTGACATGAAAACAAAGAAAACTGTTGATCTAAGTAATAATCAGCGAGCTAATAACAACATTGATGCTAATTTCATTCGACAATCAACAATTTTTTTTGAAGATGTAGACACAAATTAAGAAGAAAACACAAGGTTGACGATGAGACATTACAAAAGATTGTCCTCTGGAGTCTGGTGGTGCTACGCTTAATTCTACCCCTAGAAGTAATATATACGCTTGTCCAGATATAAGCATGTTTATTAGGATCATTGTTGAAAACTGCAATGCAGAACGACGACCTACAAACTTTTTTAATCACTTAGGAAGTGGCATAATTGAGGTACCACCATTCATGATCCAATATAACAATTATATTACTAGTCTAACTTTGGACTCTTTTTTGGAGAATGTAATAGGTTCAGATTGATTTGCAGGGTTGTGTCTATTACATTCTTGATGAACAACATATTGAACCTCTGAAAGACACAATGGGTAAGTTGTTGGAAGTGAATCCTTCAATGGCAGCCCAATTGCTGGAGAGTAAGGGCCTATTTGTGATGCCTATGGCTCTGGTAGAAGGACTGCATCATCATGAGTAGAAACTGAAATATATAGTATAATTCTGAAAGTGGTAATTAGGCAAGAAAAATATAGTAGAATTTTGTGTAAGCAAAGTTCAAGAAGATTTCTCTTTGTATAGTTTTATTTTGTGTCTTAAATTTAACTTCAACTTACAAGCTATCAAATAGGTGCTCATTATTTTCTTTATCTATTTTAGGTCATCAAACGTAAAGGATATTTAAATTTTATTAAAAAGGCACATTTGAATTACTTAAATCTCTTTACTTTGACACATATGTTTCTTTTGAATTCTTGGACAAGCGTACACAATCATTCTAGGGCAGAATTAAGCAGAACACCGCCATACTCAAGAGAATAATTTTTTGTATTATCTTCGTATTTTGCACAGATGGCAAGAAAAGTTGGCTCCATACTTTCATGCATCTTCATTAAAATTCTTACTAACCTTGTTTTTTTTTTCTTCATTTGTGTCTACTTTTTCAGAATCAACAATTGTTTGTCAAATGGAATTGGCATCATTGTTGCTATTAGTTGACTGATTATATTTAGATCAACACTTTTATTTGTTCTCATGTGATTGACAATCAATGTGCAGGTTTTTTGGTATCAAGGGACTAAAAATTGTCTCTTGAACGTCAGTATTAGTATTAGGTAGAGGAAGACGATGACACATTGATGATGCCACATGATCTTCAACACCAGCTACAAAGATATAAATGATTCCATTATTACAAGTTAAAACAGAGAAACTGGAATTATACTTTTTCCATTTTCTTTAAAAGTGGAATCGATGACTCCATTTTTTTCCTTTTCAAGTTGTAATAATGTGGTCATTTACACCTTTGCAGTTTATGTGCAATATCTTGTGGCATCATTAACTCTTCCTCCTCCTCCTTCATCTAATACTGATGTTGAAGCAACAATTGTTAGTTCTTTGGTACCCAAAAAGGCGCGCACTGGTTCTCAATGAGAATGTGACATGAGAATATAGAAAAATGTTGATCGAAGTAACAATCAACGAGCTAATAGTTGCATTGATGCCAATTTCATTCGACAAGCAACAATTATGTTTGAAGAAGTAAATAGAAATGAAGAACAAAACACAAGGTTGGCGAAAATATAAGATAAAATTCTAATGCTAACTTTTCTTACCAACCGTGCAAAATATTAAGACATTACAAAAGATTTTCCTCTAGCCATGCTACGCTTGATTC
This sequence comes from Solanum acaule, assembly GCA_036250505.1. NCBI lineage: Eukaryota > Viridiplantae > Streptophyta > Magnoliopsida > Solanales > Solanaceae > Solanum > Solanum acaule. The sequence continues at coordinate 8,798 of JAJOOR010033415.1, read as the reverse complement.
TATCCTATAAGTAATATATACACTTGTCCAGGAACTTGAATGATAACATTTGTAATTCATAAGGTTAAAGTAGTTCACTTTTGAAAGTCTAGAAAAGAGACCCTTATTTAGGCCTTCTTAATTGTCACTTCTCTCAAGTGACATGCCCCCACTTTCTATCAATTCTTAGCTACTCTCTTGGAGGCTGCACCTCCTGTCCAAGCACCCGTGGAATGAATCAACTCAAGATTGCGCCGTGATTTATACTAGACTTTAGAGCTTAGCGATTGAGATTAGTTTATACAACACAAGACAAAAACTGTACATGGAAGTTCTATATATTGAAAGATATATACATGTTTATTAGAATCACTGTTGAAACTGCAAAGGAGAACAATGACCTACAAAATTGTTTAATGTAATGACCTAATTCGTCGTTACTCAATGACACCTCGTGAGAAAATCCCATTTTTTTAAAAATATGATGTCCTAATTAAAAATTGGGTACACTACGAGTTTGATAAAAAAAAATTGGATTTGATCTCAACTAATGTCAACCTGTCATAACGAAAAACCTCCCGTATGGAGACACTGCTATAGCACCTGCATGGATGCTATAGCGGGGCTGACAGAATTAGACCCTACATAAAATGATGTCTTTTATTTTACCTCTCATTTCCCATGAAGAAAACGGGTGAAGGTTGCTCCAAAAATTCTTCTAAGCTACCCTTAGCTGGAGAATCATGGGAGGAAGAGATTTCAACACAAAGATGGTTAAAACCCAAGTATTCTCGGTCTATGTTCGTCTGAATGCCCCCCTACAAAGCCAAACACCGATATTCAACGTTCTTCGTCAAGTGTTTGACGTCCACATAGACTAGGTTTTATTGACTGCATAGTTATACATGTCTTCTATTTCAAAATATTCTTGTAGACTAAAGGAAGATTTCATGCCTAGGACTTCAGCCACATAGTGGTTTAATAAATGGTTAATTATGGTTAGGACAATGATGACTGCCTGGTTAGGTTTGACTGTATGATTTGATTGGGTGTTATCTTGAGGGAAGGTAGTCATGGGATGGTATTATGCTAAGTAATACTCGGGAAGGAATTCTTCAGGCAGGTGTTTGTCGTTTGTTTTCCAAGTCATATAATTTGTGCATGCTAACTGCTTGTAGTACTACTTGCGCAATGAATGTGGGTAAAAACTAAAAGGCTAAGGCAAAATTGTTAGAAAATGAGATATTTCTAGATGGTTTTTGTTTAATTGTTCTCTTTTTAAATATTATGTTAAGTATTTAAAGGAAAGGTAGTCCTTGTTTTATGGAATATATTTTGTAAGAAAGTCAATAATGATTGGATATGTATGGTTATCTACTAACTTTGGAAAAACTTATGTAGATATATGTGTGTATGCCTTTTGAAATCTGAATATGAATGAAAATTATCTTTGCTGAACCTTATCTTTTTTCTCTAAAGTTTCAAATCCTAACAGTGGTATCAGAGCCTTTCTTCTTGAGGGATCTGTGAAGGCAAGAAAGCTAAGGTTTTTTCTCCTTCTATGGTGAGAGTTGAGCAGCAGTAACATGGCATCTAATGACTTCTTGGGTGCAGGACCTCCTATGTTTACAGGAGAAAATGATCACATATGGGTGATAAAGATGAAAGCTTATCTCAAAGCTCGTAGTCCATGGGAAATAATTGAAAGTGAAGATGATCCTCTTCCACTTGGGCCAAATCCAACAGTTGCACAAATGAAGATTTATGAAGATGCGAAGTCAAAAAAATCAAAGGTTTTCACATGTCTTCATTCAACACTTTCAGATGTGATTTTCACAAGAATAATGGCTTGTGAAACACCTAAAGAAGCATGAGAGAAGCTAAAAGAGGAGTTCGACGAAAGTGACAGAGTGAAGACTGTCAAACTCTTAACTCTCAAAAGCGAATTTGAGATGTTAAGGATGAAAGAAGGAGATACTGTGAAAGAGTATTCTGCCAAACTTGTCGAGATTGTTAATAAAATAAGGTTGTTTGGTGAAACCTTTCCAGATTCAAAGGTGGTGGAGAAGATGATGATAAGCTTACCAGCAAGGTTCGAGTCCAAGATTTTAGTAATAGAAGAATCTTGTGATTTGAAGACTTTATCTGTGGCAGAACTGATCAGCAAGTTGCAAGCTCAAGAACAAAGATCAAGTATAAGAGATGAAAAAGTAGCAGAAGTGGCATTTCAGGTATAACATAAAGGCAAACAACCTATGAAGGACAATAGAAGGATGGAAGGAGATAAAGTAGCAAAGGGAAAACCATGGAAGGAATATTCAAAAAAAGGGAAGTCCACCTTGCAGCCACCGTAAAAGAACCAATCATCAAGAAAAAGACTGTTGGTTCAAAGAAAAGCCATCGATTCAATGTAGATTCTATAGAAAGATGGGTCTTATTGAGAAAAATTGCAGGGCCAGGCAGAATAAATCACAGCAAAACCATGTGCAGCAGGCAAATTTTGTTGAACAGTCTGAAAATGAAGAAGAAAGCTTGTTTATGATTTCTCATGTAGAAAACACAACCAACAAATCCTCATGGTTCATAGATAGTGGATGTATGAGTCATATATCACACAATGAACTCTTGTTTCACACACTTGACAAGTCATTCAAAGCTAAAGTTAGGATGAGAAATGGTGAAATGGTTAATGCACATGGAAAGGGTTCCGTTTCCTTTCAGACTACACAAGGTATAAAGTTAATACATGATGTGTTGTATGTTCCTTGTTTAGCATGTAACTTGTTAAGTGTAGCTCAAATGATATCTAAAGGCTATTCCTTATTTTTTAAGGGCAAACATTGTTTGATCCTTGACTCTGAAGATAGTTTGATTGTTAAAGTAGAAATGATGGATAAAACTTTTCCTTTAGATGGGAGGTTTGATAGTGCAAATTTTGCATGTAAGGATGAGTCATGGTTGTGGCACAAAAGATATGGTCATTTTAACTATGCTACTTTAAAGTCTATGTATGAAAAGGCTTGACTATGGATTTACCTGAGATTTCACTGTCTAAAAAAGTTTGTGAGTCATGTCAGAAGGGTAATGTACACAGGAAATCATTTCCTAAAAATGCTACTTGAAGGGCAATTGAAAAACTTGAATTAGTTCACATTGATGTGTGTGGACCGATGCGGACATCATCTTTGGGACACAATAAATATTTTGTGCTCTTTATTGATGACTTAACAAGGATGACTTGGGTGTATTTTTTGAGTAACAAGTCTTAAGTATTTTCAGTTTTCAAGAAATTTAAAGCTTTTGCGAAAAGACAAAGTGGATGTAAGCTAAAGGCATTTAGGTCAGATAATATTTGTGGCAAATACACTTCAAATAAGTTCAATAAGTATTATGAAGATATGGGGATTGATCACAAGTTGACAGTAAGCTATTTGCTCGAACAAAATGGAGTTTCGGAGAGGAAGAACAGAACAGTAGTTGAAATGGCTAGATATTTGTTGCTGGAAAAGAAACTGCAACAAAGTTTTTGGGAAGAAGCTATTCATACTTCAGTGTATTTGTTAAATAGGCTGCCAACAAAAGCTGTGGATGAAAAGACTGTTATTGAGGCATGGAGTGGAATACAACCATCTGCCAAGCATCTAAAAGTTTTTGGTTCGATATGCTATTCTCATGTTCCTTCTGTCAAAAGAAGCAAACTTGAACCAAAAGGTGAATTGGGGATCTTTATTGGTTATTCATCACAAGCCAAGGGTTATCAAGTTTTCAACTTGAAAACAAAAAGTATTTCAATCTAAAGAGATGTAGTCGTGAATGAGCATGCTTATTAGAACTGGGATAAAGAGCAAATTGAGAAAAATAATGCAATTTTTCAGAATTTGTGTCCGCTGCCTGAAATCCAATAATTTGGGTCTGAAACTCTGGAAGAAGACAAAGAATCAGATGGGGAATCCTCACGTGATTCGCCAATTTTGAAGACAAGGTCCCTTTTCGAGATATATAAAAGATGCAATATTGCAATCTCGAAACCAAATAGTTATCAAGAAGCATCAAGACATGAAGTTTGGATTAAAGCTATAAAGGAGAAGATTGGTATGATAGAAAAAAATGATACTTGGAAGTTGGTTGATAAACCCAAAAACAGAAATGTGATTGGGGTGAAGTGGGTTTATAGAACCAAACTTAATCCATATAGCTTAGTTTATAAATACAAAGCAAGGCTTGTTGTAAAAGGTTATGCGCAAGCTGTAGGTCTGTATTATGGAGACACGTTTGCACCTGTTGCACGACATGATACAATAAGGCTGATATTTGCTTTGGCAGCTCAGTTAAATTGGAAGCTGTATCATTTGGATGTGAAATCGGCATTCTTAAATGGATTGTTGCGGGAGGAGATTTATGTTGATCATCCAGAAATCTTTCGAGTTGCAAGAATGGAGGATAAAATCTACCGACTTCATAAGACATTGTATGGATTAAAGCAGGCTCCTCGAGCATGGTACAGTAAGACTGATGATCATCTCATTCATTATGGCTTCAAGAAAAGTGAAAATTAAGCCACTTTATATATGAAGAAGGCTAAAGGAGGAGATGTGTTTATGGTGTCACTCTATGTTGATGATCTTCTGGTAACAGGAAGCAATGAAGCTATGGTGAATCAGTTCATGCAAGAAATGAAGACCAAGTTTGAAATGTCAGATTTGGGTGAAATGAGTTACTTTCTAGGAATGGAGATTCATCAAGCTACTGATGGAATCTTCATTTCTCAGAGAAAATATGCATGGGATGTTCTTAAAAGGTTTAAGATGGAGAGGTGTAAGCCTGTACCGACCCCACTGGTTCACAATGAAAAGATTTCAAAGTTTGAAGGAGGTAACAAGGCTGATCCAACAGTTTATAGAAGTCTGATTGGTAGTTTGTTGTATTTGACAGCAACAAGACCCGATCTCATGTTTGCGGCAAGTCTACTGTCGAGGTTTATACAAGCTCCAAGTCAAGTTTATCTTGGTGTTGCTAAACGAACGTTGAGATATATCAAAGGAACTGCTAATTATGGTATTTGGTTTAAAAGGGAAGAGCAAGGGCAACTGATGGGTTATTCAGATAGTGATTGGGTAGGAAGTGTTGATGATATGAAAAGCACTTCTGGATATGCTTTTACACTTGGTTCAGGCATGTTTTCATAGAATTCAAAAAAGCAAGAGGTGGTAGCTCAATCTTCTGCAGAAGCAAAATACATCGCCGCTGCTGGTGCAACTAATCAGGCTCTATGGTTAAGAAAGATTCTATGTGGTCTGGAGCAAAATGACATTGAAGATACTGTCATTAAGGTTGACAACAAGTCATCAATATCTATGGCCAAAAATCCAATGCAACATGGTCGTAGCAAGCATATAAATGTGAAGTTTCACGCTATCAGGCAAGCAGAAAAGGATGGCGAAGTTCAACTTGTTCATTGCAGCTCAGATCAGCAGATTGCAGACATCATGACCAAGGCTCTTCCTAAGGGGAAATTTGAAGTTCTAAGGGCTAAGTTGGGAGTATCCAAGAAAAATCTCAAGGAGGAGTGTTAGAAAATGAGATATTTCTAGATGGTTTTTGTTTAATTGTTCTCTTTTTAATTATTATGTTAAGTATGTAAAGGAAAGGCAGTCCTTGTTTTATGGAATATGTTTTGTAAGAAAGTCAATAATGGTTGGATATGTATGGTCCTCTACTAACTTTGGAAAAACTTATGTAGATATATATGTGTATGCCTTTTGAAATCTGAATATGAATAAAAATTACCTCTGCTGAACCTTATCTTTTTTCTCTAAAGTTTCAAATCCTAACAAAAATAACATCATGTTGATAATATCATGCAATGAACTGCTATTTATTTACTGATAGTTTCAAGTGTGGTTGTTCAATATTATGATTGTAATTGTGCATGTTGTTTGTGATTGCCGATTGGCTCGGGTACCATGCTTGTTCAGTATACTAATGTTTGGATCAGATACCACGCATGATATGACTTATTAATGGTTGACTCAGATACCACACCAGTACAATAACTGTTTGTGTGTGGGTTCCATGAGAGAATCAAGTTTATTTATTTGGTTACATTTATCATATATTGGCCCGAAATTACCGAGTTGTTGTGTTTAAATGTTGGGATGGTTTTTATGTAGATCAGGATTGCATGTTAAACTCTATGGACTACTTCTCGAGGATCTTTGAGCAGTTTGGTTTACTCGAAATGTCAGTTGGACTAAGATTTAGGTCTGTGTGTGATTTGTGGGGGCATGTTCCATATGTTTGGTTAGATCAAGTTGATGACAAAGAGTCTTGTTCTTAATCTAATTACATGGACTGTGTGTCTGATAAAGTGGTGTAGAATATATCGAATAAAAGATAGGATTGGGAAGCCTTAGAGTGCTAGGATGGTTGAGTGTTTAATGGTAGAGTTGTAGCAGAATGAGGTTGGAAGTTGAGATCAAAGTGTACTGGTTATGTGCATTATACCTGGAATGGTAAAAACGTGTAGGCAAGGACTTGGGTGGGGTAATTTTCATACTGTATGTTTTCTTTTGAATTTATACTTGATATTACGTTGTCGATTTGGGTCGACTAATGATGTCTACCAGTACATATTGTTTGTATTGATACTACTCTTGTTATGCCACTTGAATTGGCATAGTCTGGTTGTAGGATCAGTGATGTTTCATAGTTGAAGATGATGATGATCTCTGATAACTTTGACTATTTCCTTCCTCTTGGTGTGAGTTGTGTCCTATTTTCATATATTATGCTCTGTTAGTAGCTCTTATACTTGTTTAAACTAGTTCCTTGAGAGGGTTTTTTTGGTTAATTGTAAAATGATGCTTCCTAAACTTGAGTTTTCATGATTATTTCAAATTATTAAAGAGATTTCTTATGTTTTACTAAATTCCTCTTTGCATGTTTATAAATTGGGTGGTAAGGCTTCTCCTACCTAGGTGTTAGAGTAGGTGTCTGCACAGTCCGGTGGGTTGGATCGTGACATTTAACCATTGGGGAAGTGGCATGGATGGGAAGCTTCAACCCCCTTCCGAGCATCTCCCTAATTAACTTGGAGTTTTGGAAATCGTGTTATGCTTCCCTCTTGATTACTTCATTCTACTCCAAATCAAAGTTACTCAATGATGTGACCTAAGGAGGAGTACTTGAACAATGACTAAAGAAAATAAATTGGCAAATCCCCGCAGAAACAAAAGCACTAGGTGATTGTTGAATTACTATTTACCTTCACTCTTAATCAACATGTCACAAATCATCTAATTAACTATTAATGAAATAGTAATCGTATAATAATAAATCTTAAATCCCACTAGGCTGAATTACATAGTCATGTGAGGACATAAGAAGTATTTCACTGATCTACACATTTAGGTGAAGTTAATAGTTGTAATTAATTTTCCTGTTTGTTAATTACTTACTACTCCTTAATCCCAATTATAATACTTTAGAAGTTTAACGACCCCATTTTGTGCAGTATTTTACCCCTCATTGTAATTAGTTATTGGTTGTTAAATTCCATACTAATTGGTACTAATTAGGAAGAGCTAAACCACTTCTACATCACAAATATAAATTTTGTTAATACGCCATAGCTATTACAAGAATACAATGACAAGTGTATAAGAGCTAGGAAACTAATGTATACCTATTAGCAAGTCGAAGAAATCCGCAGCATGGGTGATTAAAGTGCTAGTCATTTGTTGTGGCTTAACAAAGGAGTACAAAAATGATAATGGTGAAGATATTCGTTGGCAACTAATATTCGTCGACGAAGAGATAACTTTATTTTAGTAGTTTATTACATTCATTAGTTAGTTTGTAGCCTACTTTAATGAGTTTAATGCTTATTCATCTTGTCACAGGGAACAAAAATACATGCAACTCTTTTCAACAAAGATGTTCACACTTATTGGAACTAAGAGTAGTGTAAGTTTTGTCCATAGAAGGAGTGAAGATATTAATTATTAATAGAGGTAAACTACATCAACAAATGCCAAAAAATTTTACATACTAAACAATACAAATGAAGAGTTAATATTTAAATCTTGAAATGTGTTTTAAATATAGGTTAAAGATTGATGTCAATGCTCAGGAATAATATCTAAGTATTATATTGTTTGAAATGGTACAATACTTTTTTTATTGTGACGTAGAAAAGTTTGTTCAATCGATATCTAAAAAAGTAAATAACTTATTACATAAAAGAACAACCAATATAAACATCTTTACCCTAGGTTTAGTGAATATTTCTTTTTTTTCCTACTATATAATTAAGAAGAGTCAGTTTATGATTGGTATCAACATGTGTGCTTATGGTCAATAAATTCAAAATTAAGATTAGTTTCGACTTTTGACATTTAGGCATTTACATATGATATAACCATACAATACTTATGTGTCAAAAGAATATGTAATTCCTTTTATTTCAAACTTGCCTGTCATTTAGAGTTCCTTCATCTTCTTTTTCTGTTATGCTAAAAAAAACAAATAATATGTATTTTCCCCAACATGTTTTCTCACATGGTCAATTGTACGTTGCACTATCAAGATGGATACCGATGTCCACAACAAAAGTTCTGATTCTAACAACAGAGCAACCATAACATCAAAGTGAGACATACACAAAGAACGTCGTCTATAAATAAGTTTTATGTACGCTAACCACCACATAGAACATATTTGTCCATAATAACACAAATAATATACTCCTTGCGAATTGCGCAGGCCTAACAAAATAAGATAGGTTAAGATGGCACCAACTCATCTACACACATATAATC